>BLKM01009030.1:946747-1071919 GCA_013340265.1 Coptotermes formosanus | reverse complement strand
GTGTGTGTGTGTTTGTGTGTGTGTGTGTGTGTGTGTGTGTGTGTGTGTGTGTGTGTGTGTGTGACCTGTAAACATAAAAAAAGGCGGCTTAGGCCCGAATTGGGCTGCTGTACCACATAAACGAGAAGAAATTTAAGCAGTTTTAGTGTTGAATTTCTTGTGTGTCGGTTTTCCATCCAAGAAGTTCTAAAAATGTCTAAAAGAAATCCATACCTTCATATTGTAATTTTTCGATTGTAAGAAGCCAAAAGGCCTACTTTATATATCAGGGAAAACAGGAGAGAGAAAGGAAGTAAAAAAGGAGAACGAAGAGTTACAGGATATTTGGTCAGGACCTTCCAATAGTCCTTGAATATCCTTTGTATCTACCTAAAGATTTATGAGTATTTACTTGCCCACAGATATTATATACATACGCCTTGTAAGGTGTGTCCTAAATTGCACCAGAGGTCAAACCACAAGGATTCAGATCTGACGATGTGCAATAAGACAAGTCACACTACATATACTTTAGTCACATATCTTAAACAATAATGTGAAAAGTTCTTCGCAAATTAAAAACATTATTTGTTGATCAAACACAGACTACATGAACACAACATCAGTACTTATTATTCCAACACCTGTTCATGTATTATCCAGATAAAAGTCGACTTACGTAGTTGCAGAACTTACTGTTCATTAATATCCCTAAATATGAATGTTGTATGTTTCAGGATGAAGAACTCGGGAAATGTTTTACAGCTACTGTTACATGCATTGATTCAAATAAGTCACACTTTTTCCACACTATGTTGCGTGGCTTTGGAGAAAATGTATCATTCGAAGAAAACGCAGTGATCGGAGAAAATCCAAACTAGCAAAATTGTTAGGATATGGGGAAAAAATTTACACAGAATATTCACATACAATTTTAGAAAAATAACTAAGGCTCACTTAGAGCGCAGTTGAAACTATACACGAAAATCGCAAACTATTCAGTGCAGATTTTCTGTACTGCCAGCTAGTTCCGTTGAATCAGATGTTATGATGGCAAAATTATTGTTTTCCATTGAAGTTTCCCGGTATTCACTTGGTTCAATGCATGTTTGTTTCAATACATATACATGACCGAATGACGCAAGGCAACAGGCACATGGCTTCGTACAATCGATCGTCCGTTACCAGGGAGATTTTATACGGTATGACGACACAGCTCTGGTATTACACATATGTACCGTTATGGAACGAAATTCTACAAACTTACAACCGATATTATTTTATGTCTGAGTAAAACAGATCACGGAATACAGCAGTGGCGTAGATAAAGCCGCCGCAAACGCCACAGCGCTGGGTGGCCCCGTGGGTCAGTGGGGCCAAACCGTAAAGAATGCTAAAACTTGTTTCGGTCTTTCGGACTAGATTTCGTTGTTCTGACAGAAGTCAGCACTCTGGACCCCGTTTATAAGCTCTTGGAGTAACTTACCTAATAAATATAAGGGGCTCCCAAATATCGCGTTGTGGGGGCCCGCGACTGGGTTCCTGCGTCACTGATAGGTAGCTAATATTTAAACCATAAGATTAATAACATTTGTATACCTTATAACATGACCCTAGACACGCAGGAAATTGGTAAGACCCTAAAAAATACTAATCACTCTAATTTTTTTAAATGTTTCTTCCGGAAACCTCTTTCAAGAAGCAAAACCGCACGTAAAACACCACTCACTTTCATAGACCTAACCTATTTAATAGCACCATGAATTGCCTTGTGAAACGAAGCGTGTTTACTCCAGGCTCAGTTCCGCCTATCCATTAGTGACGCAACATGATGGTATGAATGTTTGATCGCTTGTAACCTGGCTGTGTATGCAACCATGTTTCATCATGGGTAATACAGGAAGAGAGTCGACGCATAGCAGGATTCAACCCGGCTTAATGACCTAAATTGCAACCAATTACGTTACGTTCCGCACTGAAAATCACTTAGCAATGTTGAGTAATATCTCTGCGTCTCAAATCCACTTCCAGCTCTCTCTTCGATACATAACTCGTCTCTCTGTTGCTCTCCTTCTGTCGTTCATTTTCGGATATACGAGTTTCTTTAATACTCACTCCTCCATTTTTTATCTTCATATCTGAGCCATAAATTTAAACTAATATTTCTTCGTAGATCCTAACAAAACGGAAACGGAGAAAATAACCAAGGTAACGGCATTCAAATTTTTCATTTTGACATCATGAAATTACGAACCCCAATTCCAACTTCGAAGATTTATGACTCAATCCCAATATGGTAAAATAAGCAACCTGGTAAATAATCTCATTTTTGGAAGCTTGGGATTATACCGTAAGTTCAATGTACAACAACAGTGACCGAATTTTACACATTTCACAGGGGCTTAGTAAGGTTAAAATATGAGTTTAGATCAACAAAATTCTGATTTAACAAGTACAGCTGGCGTCCTGATATGTCATACTCAACATGCTGCCACAGAATGTATTCATTAAACACATTTTAAGCAGCCAGTACGGAGAAGAACAAAAACGTTCATGAAGATAACCGTGTTACGGGAAGTGACGGCATGTAGGTGGGTGGACTACACGACTTAATATTAATCTTCGCGGTCATCCCACTCACAACATAAAATCTCACAAAATGTTCAGATTTAACCGACAAATATATTGTCAGCTAGCAAATTACAAACACAGGATATGCCCACTTCCAAACTGCAGTGGGTGACAAGAAAATGAGAGGCCTATATTAAAATATGGCTTTATAAACAAATTTAAAAATTAAACTTAAATTACTAAGAGGAAGCCCAGAGATATTTTTACAAAATATCTTGTAAAATATTAGCCAAAAATAAAGGATTTTTACATATATATTTGTAGGTAAAATTTTACAAAAAAAAGTACCAACAACATAATTATCGGATCTGTAAAGTTCTGCTGCTTTGTGTGAAATTACTGTTAACATTCCCATGTCAGAAACGAAATAAATGTGCTTATATTCGTATTTTCCCACGAAATTAATCTCTAAAATCGGACATAGGGTAATTACAGAGAGATCTCATTTCATATTAATTACGCTCTGTGGTTCCAAACACTAAACCGGAACCTAGTAAACAGTTTACTTTTCGCAATATGGCGAAGGAACATTCTCAGTTAATGTGTCCAAAAACAAAACTTGTTTCAGTAAACGGTTACTTCTTCTTCTAAACAAATCGTTGAAGGTGAATTTATTCCACTACGACAGCTTTGTCCCCGAAAACGGCGACTTCACTTTAGTATTCCGGCCAGGCAACTCACTCTACAGTCTTCCCGTACACTGCCACCCTCTCTGTACACCACGCTACTAAATTATTTGCAAATCAAACACAAGAATTTCTGAACTTGAACGTGCTTTCGCCGCGCTGCCTCATATACTACCAGCGTAGTACATTTTATGGCCAGCAAGTTCATGGCTCAGAATATTCTTTTTATAAATTACTCAATTCCTCAGTCGCATTACAGCTAAAACACAGATATTGGCAGAAAGGTTAGGAAACTCTATAAAGAGGTATTTAATAACTTTTATTGTTATCAGATATAATTAGTGCAGTGGGGGAGCATATGGCACGTCAGCACGTCTAGTAGAGAAGAAACAGAATACAATTCTACATCAAACCCCCCAAAAAATCACTCTGGAAATAAATACTCAGAAGGCAAAATAATATAAAAATTGATGTTAAGTAAATACTGCATGAGATTTTGAAGTGGGTTTTATGGCTCAGAATGCAGCTGGCTGTTTCGCACATGGTAACGACCGTGGGGGTTCCGTAAATAGCAGCGAACCTCTTGGGGGCCTACGAAATATTCAGCTTCTTCGAAAGAATTCGTTACATAAACCTGCTTATTTTTGAGATCATACCTTGTGATATAAACGGGATTCGATGAACATCAGCTGTAGAACTCCATAATATTCCACAACTGACGACACACCCACTTCGCTCTTTGAAAAGCTGGATATTATATGCGTTTTCACTCAGACGTATTCTTTTTATTTATCTCTTTCATTTCTTACCCCTTGAGAAACTGGGGGTTTCGTGTATATTAGTGCCCTACGGCAGCTCATAAATATTTTGTTCTTGTGTGCCTTTGCATGTAATGAATGCTAATATAGCTACTGAGAAGAAACTGTGTGGCCCTGGGGAAGGGATTCCCTAATTGCAGCGCAATTTCTAAGAGTTGGAATAAAACATGAAGCTGGAAATGGATACACGTAGAGGAGTGCAGGTTTCTGGAGAAATTGAAGGAGTAAAAGATAATGGAACTAGAAGGAGACGTGAAGGGAACAGATATACGTCTTGAACCCCTAAATAAGAAATGATGTACAAAAATGGGCTAAGTGGAGCAATTTGTTTTCTTTTTAAAGCCGTATTAACTTGATCCCGAAGTATCAGAATTGTGATAGGATCAAGAATTACTCTGGTACCTGAATATATCTGCAAGACCTCACCACAAACGCAACGAAAAGTTAAATCCACTACTTACTACATTACAAGTTACGTAAGCTAAAGTGTGTTTTATACGTTACGTTTGGAAGCAGAGAATACGTTCAAAACGGATGAAAATTATGCCTCTGCGAGCAAGTATGAAAATACCTTACGACTAATAATTTAAACAGCGCCTGGTAAGGGGTCTATACTACTACTACTACTACCGTAAGTACTACGGCTGCTGCTGCTGCTGCTATCACAAAATGTTGAGGTTCTATTTTTTTGAGGCGCTTAAGTCGTAGAATGACCGCGTACGTCTGTAGCCTCTTCTACATTGTTTTCTTCACTGTCACTGCGCGTTCCCCATTACCAAAAACACGGATGTGGAAACTGACTTACGCCTGCATAACTATTCAGTCTAATAGGGAGAAAATTTCACCATCAAAATACAAAAAGTATTTAATTTTTTGTTGGATTTTCTTATACTGATTGATACATAACACAAAGAAGCCGAAAAGACGTTGAGATGATATTAGACCTAGTAACCCTATTACACCACCAGCAGAAGTTATAATTTTTAGATCACGTATTTCATTCTGCAAGGAATTAAAGGCTCACGACAACACTACTCCTGTTCTTCTAAAGATCTTCAAATAGGCCACTCTAAGAAATTTCAGACCAAACTGGAAGGTTCACAGCTGCCATTGTCCGCCTAACCACAACGTAAGTACTTCGTATAAGCTTTTTGAAAATTATGATATGGATGCTGCAAGATTATGAAGATGGTGTGGCGTCAATGGACACGGCACGCACACTAAGTTTAACAAGGCAGGCAATGTACCTATACCGTAACACTGAGACGCGTTTGCGTAACCATTGTCGCCGTGGGAAAGCAGTAAGTATTACAAATTCTGAGTGTTTGTTTGTAGCCTTAGTCATCCAGCAGGCAAAACGGATGCGCCGTACTAAATTGTCATCTGTGGCCTGACCGGTTCTGTTGCCTTTCCACATTATCTAATAAATGGCACGATTTTCGGAGAAAAGTTATTGAACATAAAATGCGTGTTTCGATTTTTGTACAACTTCTGTCTGAAATATTTCAAATTCTAAGGAGAATTCAGCGAGATATTATCATAAATGTACACAGGTCTTCATGGAAAGTACACGTTATTCTTGTCAGATTTTAATGACTCTTGAAGTTTCTAGACGGTTTTTTTTTAAATATTCAAATACACAATTTCATGAAATTCAACCCCATGAGAACCGAGTTGCTCCGTGCGGACGGCGAGACAGACATGACGACGCTAATAGTTGCTCTTCGCAACATTGCAAATGTGCCTAATAACAACCATTCATCTGTTAATAACTTATGACGGGAGTGCGGGAAGACGAAAATACAGTTCTCACTTGAGATTGAAACGCCTCAAGAAGCCTGTATGCGTAGGCGCCACGTCTTACCATGATTTGTGTTACTTCACACGGCCAAATAAATGCAAGTGCAGCAATAAAAGCAGATTCCGCTACGAGAGAAATGGAATTGGAATTCAGCCATGTTCTTAAATAATTGGACTGTATGTGACTAGGTGCAGCGATCAGACACGATAAACAGCGTGTTGCAAATTCACTCAGCTCACTCTCAAGTACTCTGAGTTAGAGCGTTCTAAACAGCACTGTGATGGTGTACCACGTACAATACCGCCCTACAACACCCTCAGCCAGTTTTTACAACACCTCCCTTCAATACTTACACGCTGTAATCCGTATACTAACTGTAGCGTTCCTTTCCCTTCTTGGTCTTACTATGTGACTTTGTCCAAAATTGAAAGGCTCTTTAGAATCACCTACCATTCACACCAATCTTACGCTTCGCGCTATTTTCTATGTATCATTTGACTAAGCGTCATTAAATGACCCAACGTATGAGAAGGACGAGAAATGCATAAAGCATTTTGGCTGGGAAAACTGGAGGAACATCTCTTGCAAGACGCAGGCGTAGACGGGAGGTAATATTAAAAAGTACCTTGAAGGAAGAAGATGTAACAGCGACTACTGGATTAATATGGCTCAGGATGGGATCAAGCGGTGGGTTCTTGTGAACACGGCAATGAACTTTCGGGTTCCGTAAAACACGGGTGAATTCTCGACTAGCTCAGCAACTAACGCTTTCTCAGAAATCTGCTCCATATAGATAGGCAGACAGACAAACACAGACAGACAGACAAACAAACACAGACGGACAGACGGACGGACGGACGGTTGGTTGGTTGGTTGGTTGGTTAGGTAGTTAGTTGTCAGCTACAGAACTCAAGACACACATTAAAAGTTACACCCATCCTTTAGTATTTCCTTATATTACAACAAAACTCATGGGATAATGTTTAAAGAAAAGCTATTAAGAATTTATGTCAATAATTCAGAAATGGAGGCAGCGAATTATTGGAACAATACAGCTAATTCTCTTGGACAAACATCACGCAGGCAGACGTATGATTCCACTACAGATTCTAACCCGTCCATGCCGTTCCTATAAAACGTACAAATCTAAAACGTATTTAATACGAAGCATACGCCTCATGCGTATATCTGATCAGAATATCACCGTAAATTAGTATGTATCAATTTCTCATCTTGCAATCACCATTAATTATCTCCCATTTATCGTCCTTGTCAGTACGGGAACAATGAAATATTAAAATATAAAATTAAAACAGAGAACCACAGAAACCATGCACTAACATGTTCAGTCACTGTTTCATTTTTAATGATTTATTTCGCGTAGTTCAGTCTTTTTTATTTTTAATCTTACAGTTTAACTATCACGCTCATTTATACTTGTCGCAATCATTTATCTATTTCAACATCACCCACTGGCTGGAATGGATAATCAATGACGTGGAAAATCACGTTATTAGCGGATTCATCATTAGCGATATAATAACTGGGATGCTGAAAACACACTTGCCTGAACTCCAGTGTAGCTGCATTGTTCGTACCTGATACAGGGAGGCGTTGATCGCAGGTTCTTAACACAACAACCAACAGTTCTGTTCCAAATGACCGAAGTAAGTAACTAAATCTTACCTTGTATTTTCGACCGAAACATTTGTAAGCACAGACGTGCGAAATTAAGCATAGAACTAAGATGAAGGGAGCACACACAGAACTTTGGCTTAAACAACAAACTAGAGATTTCCTTTCCGAATCTTTGCTGGAACACTAACTACGCTGGATGAATTTCTGTGATTCTTCTCACTTCTTCCAGGGAAATTCCGGGGTAGAAACTCGACCAGGCCTCGACTGTCTCCTTCCGAATCACTTAACACTCGCAAATAATCAGTCATTCAACCATTCTGTGCTACATAATCTGATTTACTGTTAAGTAGCCCACAAGAAAAAAGTACAAGTACGACTGAAAGTCATGTGAAAAAAAAACCTAATTCAAGGATAAATAATTGCGGAAAATAAGAACTAGCACCAAAAAGGAAGAGGACAGAAATATTAAAAGAAGAATGTAAATTAAATTTGTAAAGAAAGCGCAACACGTCGATTATTTTAACATTGTTGCAACAATATTTCAGATAAGCGTGTACCATATGCTTATACACAGAAAGGACTATTGAAGATATCTGCACGACATACTTCAGAAAGAGAGGGACTTCATGTCAAAAGAACTTCTTCAATAAATCCATGAAGACGGGCGAGACAGACAGATGAAATGTGAAAGCTCAACAGAAAATCGAAAGGATTAAAAGCGTAAAATTACTATGGAAATATAAAATGATGAATAAATATTATTCCTGAACTGAAAATGTGCAGTTCGTAAAACCAATATGATTTTTGATTTACACGTTATTAATTTTTAATTGAAATTCCGTGACTTGCTTTATTGCGTAAAACATTGTCTTCACCTTCTTCAACACTACGACCGTGCTGTGGTCCACGTGGGTAGTCGCCTGCCTGTCACCACGGATGTCCGACTTATGTTCCAGGCCATTGCTCGTGGGATTTGTTGTGTAAAAGCAGCATTTTGACAGGTCTTTTTCCTCTACTTCATTTCTTCTCTGCGAGTGTCTGTCAATCGGAGTTCCATACCCTCTACTCATCTATAACTGGCCCTACATTATCTTAGCAACTGACATCGTCTTTATATAACACACTTCAAGAACTCACAGCAAGACTTATTATGGACGGAGACAGGATTTCGCTCAATAACGAAGCTGGACAGCTAGCTCCACCTTCCTATCGCTTTATCCCGGCGCCCACCGACTAGGAGGCCGAAAGGCCCTCAAAGTCACGGTAAACGCCAATGCCACATATATAAGCCAATGGTAAATGTACGTACCACGTACTTCAACATTAGAAGCTCTGTACTGTGCCACAATTATCATCTGTTTTTTTCCCTGAATAGCAGTAAATGGTTAGTGTTAATGATGTACCCGGACTGCGTTTTGTGTGAGATAGGCCTGACTATTTGTATATTATTTAGGTGAATGTAAGCCGCCAATGACCTACAGATATGGGAGCTGTACGTTCTGAATCCAAGATTACCTCACGCTCCTTGAGTCTTGGTTGACTAGTGCAACAGGAAGAAATAAACACGCCGAGATACGGAACCACACAGTTAGTTCAGTTATTTGTTAAATGGATATATTATAAAACATAACGCTAAATTGAAAATATAAAGAAGTTAACATGTTTAAGCTAGGTAAAGCAATCCCATTACAGGCCTGGACAGGCTCCAACGGTTCTAGGAAGTTGTGGCTCCCAGATTTCAAGACAATTGGCACATGAAAGTGGTAAGGTTGTCGGCCCTACACACCGGCCGCCTTTACCCCCAGGAAATATCCCTGGTACTCATTCCTGTTAGAGGCTGAGTCGACCCCAGGGCCATAGTGCGGGCGGAAGGATTATGTCAATGAAAAATTCCAGTGACTCCACGGGGAATCAAATCCGCGACTTTCCGGCTTGCAGCGCAGTGCCTCAACCAACTGCGCCACCGCGTGTGCCAGCAACATATTTGAATGTCATATACAAAAACAACTTTTCTTCAAAAATACGGTCGATAAAAAGACAATCGCTAACATATTTAGAGTCAAAAAACACATGCTGAGATCACAATAAGACCATAACACAAGCAAAAATAAAAAATAATTTTTGGCTTACACGTCCTCGGAAAACACTATGAAAGCAAAACTATCCTGCTTAGCTCTTGCAATACTTACAGACTTTTAACCCTTTAAAGCCTAGCGGGTACTTTACGTAGCACCTTGTTTTAACATTAAAAACTTCTACATTGTAGTGACATTGCGTTTATGTGTTTTGTATGGATCTCAGAGCAAGTAGCAAATTGTACTTTGTAAATCACTGAGTGAATGGTTTTTATAACCGAAGTGGAGAGTGTTTACTGCGCGGTACGCACTGAATCCTTATATAAAACAGATTACATTCCGTCTTTTAAGGGTTAATAAAAGTCTTTTTACTTATTCTAACACATTCTTATTCCTTTGGCTTCTGAGACCTCCAAGACTTCTGAATGAAAACACAACTACAACATACGCTTTAATTAAGTGCAATACAAAGTTTCAACTTTACTTGCTATTGACTATTTTTGTATAATACACTTTTATTTCGATACTAATACTGTGATATGGGATCACACAAAAATTTAAAAAAAATTATAGTATAATATTATGTGTTTCACTTTACCTGCAGTTTAAGTCTGCATTTAGCCTGATGATGGATTATTAAATCCAAAACATGTAGCGTTTTTCTAAGAACATATAGTTGTGTCCTACTGTTAGTGTGATGTTTTGATTGTTTCAAGGACATAACGGAATGACTCCTATTAAAAAAAAGTGTCCCTACTTTCCCCCACGGCCTTCCCCTTTTATCTAACATCCACTATTTCTTCCGTCTCTCGTAGGTAAGACTACAAAGTTTTAATTACACCCGTTAACTGACTTTCACTTTTACTGCAAAAAAATAATAGAAATTTTGGAAATATAAGCTTTTCTTCCCCACGTGATATTAAGTGATGTACTGACTCAAAGCCTGATCATGTAAGCCGGTGCGAAAATATTGTTATTAACTGCTCGAGCGTTACGGAAAATTCACCTCTGTTCTGGCAGTCAGGCATACAGAACAAATAGTGATGTAGGCGTAGGGTACTTACCCCAAGGTTGGAAGGTCGAGTGGTTAGCGTGAGTACTTGTGTCATCCAAGTCAGCCTGGACCATAATGATGCTCAGTCTACAAAAACAAGAGAGAACGGTAGTCACAAAAAGTTAAACAAGGCATTTGCTTTGTATGGGTCATCGTAACAAGAACGTGCGGTCGCTCCTGTGCAGTGCAAATAATACAACTTAGCGAACGGTTCTATACTCTCTCAGTTAAAAACGCTGTGTCGGTTATGGATTTCCGCTTTAGAAACCTCAAATCTTGACGTAATTCTTTAAAACCAGGATTAAACTTTAATTTCATGTTTTATTAACTCAACCTAGAACAGTATCAAGTATCAGTACCAATAATGTTTAATCGTTTGAAGCCCGTCGTAAATGACACAACTTTTATTGCATGATACACAAATATTATTCATACTACAAGTTTCGGCCTAAAGCTCGGCTATCATCAGAACTGACACGAGAATGTGTGTCATAATTTTTAGAATTACACTGTATAAAAATAGCGACATGTCTTTTTACCTAATTTGATACTGGAATTTAAAAGAGAAAGCACTGTACCACAATCTCTGCAGAACTTCCGTTAAAAGACGCTATGGATCAGTCGCAAGGCAGGATACACAATGAATAAGCACAAAATAGTTTTGTGATAGTGCTTACCTAGGCACATATTTTACGACTTAGGTAAATCAGCGACCAGCAAAATATCCTTATTCATGCTAATGCAAGCCCTTGTCTGTGGAGACATCATCTATGTTTGACTGTGTTCAAACACGCAGCCAAACCACCAACTGCCGCTGTCCGCTTCCTATTACGTGCAGTACTTGAGAAGCTAATATGTCCCCCGTTAGTCAAAGAATTCAATGCGTTTTATGAGCCCAGAGTTTCATTGCCATGTTCACACAGCTCGTTACCTGTCTTTATCGCAAGCCAGATTAATACATTCTACGCAATCGCAACATGTTTCTTTAAGATACATTTTAATATTATCCTCCCATCTATGCCCGAGTCTTCCAAGCGCAAAATTTCCTTGACGTTTTTCCATCAAACCTTGTATATGTTTGTCTTCTCCCCATGTGTGCCACATGCCCCGCCAATCTCAGCCACAATCATTGTATCATACTGATAATATCTGGCGAGGAATACAAACCACGCAGTTTTCTGCAGCCTTACTGTAACTTCGTTTCTCTTGAGCCCAAATATCTTCCTCAGTACCATATCCTTAAAAACTTCCGGCTTATATTCTCCCTGAATGTAAGAGGCCGTTTGTCGTCCATATATATCAAAATAAAAATCTGAATTGTGTATATTTTAATAATTATGTTTTTAGATAGCAAACGAGAAGGCAAAATGTTACTGGGGTTCAGTCTAGGAAACAAATATTAGAACTGATATTCATTATAACCCGAAAACAGGAGGCTTACACACTTGTCTCACATTCCAAGGATATCTGATGAGAATTATGACAATAGCAACATACAAGTAGGTAACAGTACTCAACACGGGCAGGTTTGCAACTGAAATTGTACAATCATTTATCACCTCCCTGTTATATAATATGTAACATATAAATATGAATACAGCTGCAATCACATTTTATTAGTACCTGTTCATACCACTTGTCTTTCTAATTTTATTACGATACTGATGGCACTACACCTTTGAACAATTACAGCTGTGCAGGAGTTAGAGGGAATTTTTTACATCGGTAATTTCTCTGAAGAAGCAGGAGGAAACAGTGGATGGAGTCTGCCAACAATCCCTGCTAAGCTCTGACATGGAAGTGACACCAGCCCACACATGACTGTCAGTGGTGTAAACAGGCTCACTGGTGTTCAGCTAACTGGCATACGGTACAGTATTATTTATTAATATTAGCAAAGTAAGCAGCGTCAAAAGAGCTCTTGCAGTAAGCACTCCACACTGGTAGCGTCGGTTCCGATGAGAAGCAATGTGCTATATCCCATCTAAACTCCACTTACCCAATCCTGCTACATGTGAAGGGAGTTAACAAACTTTGCTATTAAAAATAATTAGTTTGCTGAGATTAAGGTTTGGAGGGGTGCCGGGGGCGGCGGGGGGGCGTTTGGTGAAGGGTAGAGTGGAGACATCGTCTCCTGGATGGTTTATTCTGCCGAGAATAAAGCGATTATAGAGTTTCATTCAGCAGGAAAGTAACGGAAAAATGTATGTAAATGGAGACAACAATCTCCATAATAAAGTTACACCAAACGACGAATGATATTATTATTATCATCACCTTCTTCTCCTTTATGCAGGGTATTCACACTTATATACCTGATACAAACCATGTTTCTAGGGTATACAGTGTCGCAGCTATTCTGCGCGTACTGTTAATGGTACATATAACGCTGTCTTCAATATCAAACTCTTTTTGTGTTTCTACGTTAGCACTTTCCTCAGTATGTGTGCTTTGCCCAGTATAGCTGTTTTCTGCAGTTCCTTGATATCGTGCTTTCCCGGTATGCTGCTCAAGTATTTTCTGAAGGATTCTGAAACGGTTTCAGTTGTTCCTATTATTACTGGCGTCACCTTTGTTTTTATATTCCAAATGCGCTGTATTTCTATTATAAGGTCTTTATATTTTAGGATCTTCTCGGCTTCTTTCTTTATCACATTCCTGTCTCCCGGATTATTATTATTATTATTATTATTATTATTATTATTATTATCATCATCATCATCATCATCACTATGGTCACTGCAACGTTTGTGTGCACATGCATGCATAATTAACATCCGTCTGAGATCAAACATTAGTAACGGAAAGAATGAAGGTCACTGTCTGTACCACGCACGAAATATAAAGATTATATTTGTGTTTCCTTTTATTTTCATATATGTCAATAGATGACAGAATAATCTTAATATTTTCTGTAGATCAGCACTTGCAGCCCTAAACACATTATTATCATTTTGCCATCGTAACTATGAACTCGGTATAAACCTTACATATCCACCGATATGTATATGAAGCCCTTGAATTACATAGGACTCGAAATATGCAGAGCTCGGTAGAGAAAATCAGTGATAAATCTTACCGCCATTGTTGCTTTTTGACTGATTTATTTATTCCTCTGCTGAACTTAAATTTAGTTTTTAGTTTTTGACGTACCTAAATACCACACACAATTGTACATCTTCTATGCCAGTCTGTGCACAAAACAATACGGTCCCTGTACCACACAAACCTAGCCTGAGGGACAGATTAGTGATGTGTTATAGCAGAATTCATTACCGTGAAGCAAACAGTAAGCCTTTTAGCGAAAGCCAGGAAAACATTCATGTAATTATGGAGAGAAAAGTATTTAAAGACAGAGATATTTGTATTTAAATCATATCTTTCCAGGCAAATTTAATAAAAATATACAGACATAATTAATAAATCATTCGATGACGTAACAGAGCCCAAATGCTTGAGAATGACAGTAGCAAAACACATTTACAACTAAACAATTAAAAGCAGATTTAATTTGCGAAACTTTTCCCCTTTCAGTTCAGAAATTTCTATCGTTGAGTTTGCTATCCAGAAACCTACAAAACCCTACCGATACCCGCGGAAGGAAGTCAGAATAGACTGGAGTAAACAGTTTCATATTTGTCGTATTCACCAAGCAGAGTTATCACGATAAAACCGAGGAGGATGAGATGGGCGGCTGTGTAGCTGCCACAGAAAAGGTAAGTCAGGCCCTCAGAACTTCTGTGTAAAACCTGAAGAGATAAAACTCTTAGAAACCCTAGGCCTGAATGGAAGGACCACATGTACAAAACAACTTGGATTAACGTGTACCGTGATACGGACCAGAAGCGACCTTGTGTGAGCACGGAAATAAAGCTTTGCGTCCCGCAAGGCGAAAAAGTTGAGTAGGTAGCTACTCTTAGCTTCTAAAGGAGGAGTCTGCACTATGGCCTTAGTTGAAATAAGTATATCCGTTGCCGTGAAACTTGTTCTCTCTAACTGATGGGCATAGGTATAGGACGCATGAGAACAAGGTGCTGTGAGGATATATGAAACTGTGAGACGGCAGGAGCCGATCCCGGTAACCGCGCGGTCTATGGCGTAGGTCCGTGGCCCCTCGCTTACTGGGGTTGTTGGTACCAATACCGCCGGGGACATGGCCGTGTGTCTCTTGTAAATGTTGTCTTTTGTCAGGTAAAAGTCTCCACGACGAGCCGATCACTCGTCCAGAGGTGTCCTACCGAGTGTGTGTGTGTGTGTGTGTGTGTGTGTGTGTGTGTGTGTGTGTGTGTGTGGCGTTGAGTGTGATCACGTGCAACATACCACTCTACACCTACAATGAGTAGGTAGAAAGCGGTCAGACCAAGAAAGAAAGAACGAAGAGAGTTGGAGGAGTAATAGGAGAGTGAAGAAAACGCGCAATAAATTGCTTCGTAATTAGTGCTGTTAGCGAAGTATGACTGTAATCACATCAAGGAGCAACAAAGGCGTGAAGAAACATGCAAGGAAAATGTTACTCGGAGACTGTGAATGGAAGAAGAATTCACTTGCGAAACACAGGCATAATTTGAAGAATAATATTAAGACAAATCTCAAGAAAACACTATAAGTGCATATGAATTGATCTCTGGATAAGGACCAGTGATCGGCTGTTGTGATCGCAGTAACGGAAGTTCAGGGTGTCGTCGATGGGTTACATGACAATTGGCTTCCGAAAGGGACTCTGATAGATGGAGATGGTTTGACTTTATGCAAACGTCGTGTGAAACAAGGCCCTGAGAGCCCATTCACGTCAAGCCACAGATGTCTGTACCGACGACACGGGAAGTCAAGACGCAAAGCCGTTGCGACATAACAGCGGCCGAGGCGCACTAAATAAGGACTTATTTGTCGGTGACGACGACACTACTTACTGCGGAGTGATCGTCTGTCAGGGTAACCTGAGCCAGCTTCACCAGAACCACGCCCTGAGGCTGACCTGGCCACACCCGTCCTGCACTGTCAGACTGGCGTCTACTTCTATAGCGTTACGGACCACTACAGCTCAGCGCCGCTTGTTTTTCGGGGTTCTGAAAGCTGTTTGTAGACAGCTGACAGAATTCCTCGGATGGCAGATAAACCGTAAGCAGGGTAACGAGAAAATATTCAGAAATAACTGCATACACCAAATGGGATTGGATGCCACAATCCCAGTTTTCAAACGATATAAAACCTTAAATAAATCGACCGATGAGTACAGTGATCGGTCCATATGTGTTCCTTATTACGTATTAGAAACAACAGATGAATAACTTTGAAAAGCAAAAACAGATTAGACGGTGAAACCTTGTGGCACGCATGGAATAAATGAGGACGCGTGCAACATTTTGATTCAAAAGGTTTAATAAAAGAACCCAATTCGGAAACATACACTTAGATCGAAGGATAATATTAAAAAGGATCTTGAAATAAATTGCCAAGTAGGGACTGGATTCAACTTGAAATATTAGAGTCCAGTGACTGGCATTGGTGGACAAGCAAACTGTAAAATTGTCCCCTTGCACCCTGTAGGGGCATAAGGGCGAGTAGATATACAGCTCCACTCATTCTTGATCTAGGCGCTAGATAGAGATAAGTGGTTAGCCTGATGCTGCGGCCGTCTTTCCTCAGTGGAAAGAGCCTTCGGTACCCATTGAATGGGAAGCTGAGTCAACAACAGATTCGGCCCGGACAGTTTGGACAAGACAGGGATTTTGTGCTTCTGCCGGAAACGGAATGCCGGATCGTCCATTCCGTAGCCTTGTTACTATGCTGACTGCGCTATCCGACTACGAATGTGAACTGTTTTCATAAAAGTATGTGTTTTCAAAAGTATACAAGAAAATATCAAATAACATCCAATTAATAAGGCACAGAGAACGTCTGGTATTTTTAAGGGCTTCTCTGCCATCACCACACCCAGTCCTGACTCCACACATATTGTTCATCGCCACGTTTCTATAAGCAGAGGAAGAAAACCAACCGTTCCGCTCCTCTTCGTAATTAAGTTAGGGCTCTACACACACACTGCGCATGCGCTTTTATACAAATTATTCAGCTCTCAGACAAAGAGTTAGGTGCAGAAAAAGCGATCCTACCTAAATTAGAAACCTTCTTCATGGTAACCACAAGACAATATCTCGCTAACCGCCCGCGTTACTGATATATTCCTCATCCTCTTATGTGAAGGTCGAGAAAAGTTAAATGTTCAATTTAAGTTACAAACCGTCTCGTTTGGTAAAAGTAAACCTTGAAATGAGTCCCTACAAATCAATTAAGGAAGTAATAATTGCGAGATTTGGGATTCTCATAGCGTTACTGGTCAACAGCCAAGCCTTCTGCAATATTAGGCTCTGGCTTTGGGTAAAAATTTCGCGAAATTTCAAAAATTTGTCGTACCCTCATTTTCACGGCCAAGCAGGTTATTGAAAGACACAACTAAGTCACTAATTTCCCAGAAGACACGCATGTATGAAAATTTACTTGTATATTTTATATTAATGTAAAATTTGGACCCTGTATCTTGGGGAACGATACGCATTTAGCTTATCTGAGAGTAATTACGAAATTACTTTCACCAAAGGCAAAGGAGGCGGTAGGAGAATGGTAAAAGTTACATAAAGAAAATTTTCAAAATTTTAACTTTTCACAAATTATTATTGGGTAAATGAAATGAAATAGGATGATGTAAAATTCGTACAAAAGAACGTAAAACTATAATAGAAGAGACACTTGTAGAACTTGACGCAGGTGGTAATAATATTGCTGTAATCTGAAATAGGCTGCGAAGTTGAGAATTGGATTAAACAGCCAGAGGACAAAATTTGGACTTTCACACATCACCTCCGGAGTGACAATTAGCTCTTTAGATTACCAGTCGTGGGGTTTTTATTATAATAAGGTGTCCAGTGTTTTTAGTATAATAAGGTGTCCAGTGTTTTTATTATAATGTGTCCAGTGTTTTTATTATAATAAGGTGTCCAGTGTTTTTATTATAATAAGGTTCCAGTGTTTTTATTATAATAAGGTTCCAGTGTTTTTATTATAATAAGGTGTTCAGTGTTTTTATTATAATAAGCTGTCCAGTGTTTTTATTATAATAAGGTGTCCAGTGTTTTCCAGAAAGGAAGAAAAGGTGCAGGACGGAAACAGTATATGTAACAATGAATACGAAGGAACATACTCCATTACAGGCGTGTTAGGCAGACGTGTGAAAGAACTAAATAACTTTTTCGGCCCATATGTAGCCGGCCACATTCACTCCTTGGTGAAAGCAGCTTTTTGGTATTAGCTAAATAGCGAAAAAGAACAGGGAAAGGAAACTTGGCATTCCCACAGCGATGTCGATGAAAATTCCCATTTTCTAGTAGATGAGGCCATGTAGATTTGTAGGTAAGTACCAAAGTCTCGGAGGGGCATACTTCCTCATATTTATGGTAACCCAAACAAACTGATTGGATTAACCTGTAGATTAAAGCAGTATGATCCTCAGAAACGTTGGTACATATGTATCAAATTACACTGCTTCATATGTCAGAAGACGGAAATCTTCAGGGAAGGGACACTTTTCCACTGCCTGTACAAATAACCAGTCCGCCTCTGACAACGAACCCGCGAAGCTGGGAACGATATCTATTAGCAATTCGTCTCGTGTGTCGGAAGTACATGGAGACCACACCCTGGCCCCTTCAGGGCACGCAACCAAACTAACGTGACTGCAGTCTGCACACTACACTTGCTTTATATGGCTCGCTATTCGTAACACAGCGCACCACACCCACTTCAGTTCAGTAGGGATATGTGCATATGGTCAGCTGGGTATCCATGCAGTCACAATGATTCGCCCAGTCTCACCATTCGTACTGTTTTGTAAAATTATTATTACTGGCAGTTTTGTTTCCGTTTACAGTACCCTCCACTACTGTAAATATCGTTTACCGCAACGTAATTTAAAACGTTATGCAGTAAAAGAACGCTACCTGTACTTGGCACGGGACATACATCATCTGCGGTCTTCTTCTGTGAAGATATAAGACTACACAATATACGATTCGAGTCGTTGGTACACCATAAACTGACTGGGAAGCCTCGAAATGTGATCCCAGACGGCAGAAAGGCTATCCTGGGTATAATTTTGCTTTTAGTGTCCTTCAGTCTGTCCAAGACAGAGCTATGATTTTTATTGTAGCGCAGCAGCCCAAATGGGGCCTAGGCAGCTTCATTCATGACGTTTCTAGATCACACACACACACACACACACACACACACACACAATTAGACACACACACACACATTCAGTAGGACTCCTCTGAATGAGTGATCAGCCCGTCGCAGAGGCCGCTGCCTACACAACACACAACAAACACAAGAGACGAGCATCCGTGCCCTCAACGGGATTCGAAACGCGCGATCCCAGGAATCGAGCGGCCGCAGATCTATGCCTTAAACTAGACGGCCAGCGGGATCTGTCGCTGCTATGACAGTATCTTAAAATATGTACTAATCGCTTCTTTTTGCATCCTTTCCCAGTGACACTAGTATTTGACCCTTCGTAGCTTATTTGCTTGAACTGAAACAAAGTGGGGAAATCAATTCTACACTTCCTTGTCGCAGGCCCATCACACGTAACAATACCTGGCTTTTGAGTGATTGTAACCAAGACTTATGTGCCCCCCCCCCCCCCCAGTTTTACGTGAAATTGCTCAGTATCAAATTTCCTGAGAACCGTTCAGAAGCTGCTAAAAACAGACGGACATAGCAACTTTAAGAGACGCTCTCCGAGTACGCAAACGCGCCTAAGAGCCTCGTTAAATAAACCAAGACACACGAAGGTTCGACCTTAAGTAGTAAATTGCAGTTCTCAACAGTGACACGGTCTACATATTTTAAAATATGTCACGCTAATATTTCTGTGCTGCATTTGCTGTACTTACTCGCAAAAGTGCACGTGATTTACACGTAAGGTTGCACAAAATGCGGCTACAAGTATCTGAATGCGAACTGGTTACGAAAGGCTATACAAAGTAATCTCTAGGGTGGGTGGTAGCAATAAAGCCTGTGAACTTGTAAGCTGCTTATTTCTTTCGTGAGCTGATATGGCAGTTGCATAGGGACGAGAGGATGATGATGTTACGCTATCTAACATTGCAGGAATATCCGGACGTAATACCCGGAAAATACAATAAGCGCAAAATAAAATTACCATAGTCGCGAATATGTGAGTCAGGACGAAAAATTCAGGTTATTACCTGCAGGCAGCAAACCATAATCATGCAAATGAGCTTGCAATTCAGAGTGTTTCATTTTGGCATGCAAAATTTGTAACGGCAATGTCGCATGACTTAACATTTACCCACCCCACCTGAACTGTCACGAGACAAATGGAAAACCAGTTGCTGTGACTCACCAAATCCCGTAAAGGAGTACGTGGAATAGACACTCTACTATTGGATATTATTTTATACACTTTTATATTATTACCAATTTACCCATTACAAAGGCCAGCAGTAGGTATTTAAAGCGTACTGTAAGATTACGAATCTTCGAATTTTGCCACAGAGTGTACGTGTTCTTATGATTCTCACCGGCAAACAGAAATATTTCCCTAACTGGCATTAACAGCTTTGTTTCCATAGTGGAGACGGTATATGGTCTGTGTGAGGTAAAGTCAAGTTCACGCTATAAACTGCCATGCAGGCAGAGGGGGGGAATAGTATTCTTTCTTTAACCTCGGCGCTAGATGGGGGTGCGCGGTTAGCCCCACGTCCCAGCTGCTTTGCCCCCGGGAAAGAACTTCGGTATCAATTTTTTTAGGAGGTTGGGTGGGCCCAAGCGCAGATCTGGACGGGTGTAGAAAACCTGGCTCCCACCGGGACTCAATCCCCCAACCGTCCAGTCCATAGCGAGTTGCTATACTGACAGAGCTGACGAAAGTCGGACATGCAGCCAAAATACCCCTTAAAAAGCCAAATTTTCTAAAACAAGGTGCTAATAAACGTTCGCCACGTTCCCATGGGTAATGACAATTCAGACGTTAAAAGAAAAACTGGAGTGGAAATTGTCAATGCCAATGTGACTATGCTGCCTTGCTAATTATAATTTAAAACTCAGTTTAGTGTTGATAAATAAATACGACATTTGATATGGAACATCCTGGTGGAATTTAAACACAAAATAACGAAAATTAAAAATTGTTAACGTTTTTCGTTAATAGCGTATGTTTATTATCGCCTTCAATTTCATTGAATTACTCATTTCGTTCGCTTAACAACTGCTCATATGTAGGCATAAATGACAGCTTTACGCATAAAATTTAGTTGGTGTAATTTAAATTTCAAAAAAATATATATAAACTTTAGTAACTAACGTAACCTATATAACATGGTCTTCGATATGACATATCGTATAAAGTCGAGCTTTTACCGGTATATATTTTATCTATTCTGATGGCTTAATACGTGAAAAGGGTTGAAAAGCGGGTACGAATTCATATGTTAAAATTTACATTATTTTTGTAACAGCGTTATTCTCTTAGGCGAATGAAGAGAATGAAAATTCAAGAACTTTTATTCTTTTGATCTCACAATTTCTGACACGTGGTAAAATACTGAAACAGAACGTGAAAGAAAATTATAAAGAGTTCAAATATACTTAGGAGAACAATGACTAGGAACACATTATATATTCGCACCACATAAAAGATTTTCTGTTTGGTTGGAAGCAGGAAAACGTTTGTAACATAACACACAAGTGTTGTTCCCACGACATGCCATTATTTTTCTCGTTACAAACCATAACAATACTCCTTAAGATCAAGTTCAATTTTCCATAATGTGTCCCATAAATTTTACGGAATATCTTCCTCTCTTTCTTTTGCACCTGCAGGGAGTCTTAGCGTCGAGTAGCGAATTTATAAAACTCTGATAAAATAAAGCAGGAGACGATATTAAGAAATAGACTGCAACGTGTAACACAATACAGGCCTTGGGGCTTTCGGTGTTTACACTCATCAAGTGATAGTTTCCTGGATTCTGAAACCGTGCAGTAATGTAGGGTAACGCCGACGATTAAGAGAAACATGCTGTCTCCGTCTTCAGGGCGACGAAGTTATACGTAGTCACATAACCTCTTCATTTGAAGCAAGGATTTTCAGTAATACGAATAAACGGTCAAACAGCAAATTGACAGAGAACGACTAAGCAATTGGTCCTTTCCTTGCAGTAATTTTATGGGTTCCCTTACAACACAATGCGGAACGTCTTATTGTATCTTACGTAACTCTCCGCAAAGAAGGCCAACAAAAATATAAATGGATACTTTAAATTCGCAGAACTTTTAGAAGTGTATAAAATTATATGTGGCAGTAGGCGGAATAGCCTTATGGGAAAAGCTACTTATGATTTAAACCAGAATTCTGCTGATATCAAAGACTTTTCACAAAGTTTTGCGTGATCTTGATTTCAGACTATAAAAGCTAAAAATTCCTTCATTTCCATGAATAAAGTTTCTGTTTGCCTTTTGTTGTAACTCAGCTTAAAAGCCAACTTGTGTAAGTTTTGTTCGGCAGTCTAAGAAGCACTCAAAGTACACAGATTACCCCACTCTAGCGGAAGAGTTTACGGATCCTCAAAGGGAACGTCGTTTTTAAGTCAGGACACAGGGGAAGCCACGTAAAAGTGCTGGCTGATAAATTGTTAAGATCTAAGTAAACCCCGGCAAAACTACAATTACTACGGAAAATAGCCATCTCCTTCACCTTCAACACAATTAGTAAAGAACTCTAATAGATTAATTGGCTTGCAGGAACATGTTTGCGTGGCTTGAGTTATAAATGATTCCACAAGGCGAATATTTCCCAGAATAATTAATGTCATGTTTTAAGATGTGTAAATGTGCTAGATATGTTTAGACAGACGTGATATTCCGCACTTCTCTGTATACCTATATCCATCATTTGCAAAAGACAAAAAATATACAGATCAGTCCAGTTAACTTCACTTACGGAATTTAATATGAAAATTACAGCCGAATATTATTTCCAAAATTCTAGTACTAATCGCTCTAATTCTGTTATTTGAAAGAACGAGGGGGGGTAAGAACAAAGTATGCACGGTATAGTGAGAAAGGCGTCTACAGTTTTTAACTAAGCCTGGAAAGAATGAAGAACATGGAATATCAAAGGGTAGAATGAATAGCAATGTTACAGTTCATGTTAAGAACATTACGTGTAGTGTGAGGGCAGGGGCTGGATTGATCTGGCTCAGAGTGTGTTCCGGTTGCGAACTCCTGTCAACTGGAATAAAACGTCGGGTTCCACAAGAAGCCAAGAATTTCTGGAACGCGTGAGAGAGTGTCAGTGGGCGAAGGCCAGGATCATTGCAAGAAATTATTACCGAGCTAGTGTCTTCAGTATGTTAGAACATTACTTAGCACTGTGCGTAGAAACCTAACAAGCAACATTCCTGTTGCACAGAACACTTATATTACTGCGTGGCGGTCTGTCTTCAGTAACAGAACGGCGATATTAAAAGTAGGGCGGAGGCAAGGGGCAGAAAACCTCAACATCTGTAGCTGAAGGTTACCTGCGGCAGCAACGCTATAGATGTATTCGAAAACACTACACATCCTCTAACATGTGTGCTGTTAATGCAATAGGACGCAAGGATTTCTTTTGTATCATAAGGAATAATGATGACCGAAACCTCCGTAACTTTGTTATGTAGCTTACACACGACAGTCGCCTCTATTGTCACGCTAAACTTCCTGCTGTCTCACATATTTCCTGAAACGAACGCCTGTGGAAGAGGTCTTAGTCACACTAATAGCGCAGCCGCCAGAAAAATACAGAGTTTTAAGTGCGATTCCGTTACTGTCTTCAGTTCTTGAGGCATTTGGTTCTGTCAGCATTTCATTGTGGCGCGTAGAGACGGAGGGCAACCCATAGCCTTACTTTTACGCCCCTAGATCCCCTTTTAACTGTTACGTCTGTGACCGTCGTTAATTAAAACATAAAAGTTTATGCGCTTACTCCTCACAAAAGGAACACACACACGCGGCATCTGATAAAGAAAGGAGACGACGTGCTATAAGCTGTACAGCGAAGTTGTAAAACGATTCTGTTTTAAGGAGAATTCCGTTCACCTCAAATATGAAGCCACGTCACTAGGTACGAATTTGGCTCCGACATTTCGAGACAGCATAATGGCCTAAAATTCAAAAGTCAAAGTATCCGTGAAGACATTCTTCTTCGGTATTCAACCCTTGAACATGGAGCTAGTATATTTTATTGACACGTCAGCAAATGATTACCCACTGACAGCGTCACATCCCAGAAGAACAGAATCCTCAGCTCCATGGCTGCGAAAACCTCAAAACTTGGCAATTCTAATTTACTTTTACCACGTTAAGATTAACATTATTCTGTCTTAAATTCTCAACAAAAAATGGAGTGTTACTTGTACAGTTGTATGAAGTTAAAGCCGTTGCAATTATCTTCCTGTCGATATTTACTATCCATTTCATTGCACTAAATAAGGGGAACAGAATATCAATAACCCACGTTTCGAATAAAAGTCAAAGCTTATGCTAGGACTAATTTTTGACAGCTAGTGGCTATTTGAGGTAGGTTTAACGAAAAAAAGGGCTTTGATAAATATTACGCTGACGGATATATGAAGCTGCCACTTAGTTCAATATCCTTTACACGTACTGGCCTCACGGACTGGTGCAGACAGTAATTACTGTGGTCCATACCGCCTCTACACTCAAAATATTTTCTGCTAGATAATATTTTCTATGAATGTACACATTTCTGGTGCTTTGAAAATTCAGTTTATGGAAATACCACTATACACATACACATATAGCTTGACAAAATAAATTACATTTCGGTAATGTAATCGTATTAAGTTATACGTATACAAGTATAACAGTCATTCTTGCTCACCCCGCTGTTTATGATACTCCTAATTTGTGAACACGAAATTCTACATTTGAATGAATTTTGTGGTCAACTCAAAGCCTGGAGCTTCTATGACCACATCTATAACAATAATGAACAAAACTGTGCAGACAGTATACAGTAAAACCGCGTGTGCTCTGCACAAATAAGTAGCAACATAAAGAACACGTCGAGAGATGCTGTTGAAAACGCGAATTCGTTATCTGAATTTCCTTCTGCGACGGATATTTCAATTCGTCTGTATCATTTCCTTAAACCGATCTTAAACTATATTTTAACACATAACATGAGTCAGTTACTTATGTAAGGGTAGAATTTATCTAAGACCTGAATTATATAGACATGTAACTTTCTTCAAGTAACTACCTAATTGTAGGGCAATAGAACCTTTGGGTTAGACGCAAGTAATAAAAAACCTTGCCACTGGACAAGATCCCGTCTCAGTTAAAATTCGCAATCTGACTACAAAGTTTTACAAATAACTTACTAACGTCCCCCCTCCAATGACCCATTTGGTGCTACAGGTGAAAGACTTTTAAGTTTGGTGCCAACCAGAATTTAGCATGCAATCATTTTATCGTTCCTAGAACTACGTATCTAGTCCGCAAACTTCTTGATTCATCTAACCTAAAAATAAAATGTAAGATATACAAAAATATCTAACTATAAAATAACCGTCTTCTTGAATGTGGCATCAGGTAGCGTGGAAGATTAGTAACGGCTCTTCGGAGGAACCTGCTGCCTCTCTTATCAGGGGACAGATGCAGGTAACACCACGGAGCAGAGTCCTTTCTGAGCAACTGATGGTCCTTCAGTCAGTGAAGAAACTCCCTGCTTTCTATAGCAGCAACAGATTTATGACTGTATAACAATCCGCCAATAAACCCCATCATACGTTTTCTGTATCACCCTTCATTTTCCGTTATAATACGCAACGTTTTAAATATGCCACACCAACCTCCTCCTCCTTGACTTGTTTACCCTATCAATGTTAAGTAAACAGTACAAATCACTGATCTCTTAATATCTGTATGGTGCATACCTCTGTGTTTTATTATAATCCAACACATTTACGAAACCCCAAAGACAGTAAAATATAGCCGAAACTTACAGTCACAGTCCTGTCGCTATAAATGTCACATGACAGTACTATCATTGTCCTGTTAATAATAAATGCTACTTGACTGTATGAAAACAGCTGCGTGACTGCGTTTTGATAGACGTACTTGCTGTTGATCTCTTATGTATGATCGTCTGTCGATCGCCATTTTATTTCCAATGTTCAGGCCCGAATATTCTGGTCAGCATTTGGTCCTGAAATCACTGTCTCTCTACATATAGACTACCCTTCTCGGGATGAAAGGGCAGACGAGGATTAAAAAATCTTCATTAATCTATAAAGCGCGAGGCCGATAAAGTACTGGGACAGTTGAACTATTGTAGTCATTGTTGTAATTATTTTGAAACACCCTGTAAACCTACTAAAACAGGCTGCAATATAAATTCACTGTTCTCTGTCTGTGTGTCTCTCTCTCTGTCCCTCCTCTTCTTCATGTTTTATGAGGGCAGATCCCCAGGACACCTTGCCTCTGCAACTAATAGAGGGAATATATATTTCCGAATTTCGAACGAGGGAGAGAACTGTTTATAGTGCAATATCTCTGACGTTGCAGTAGACCGATATTGACTCGGTATAAGCAGCCTGTGATATAACTGCCTATGGACTGCTTCGTGTGACACAAGCCACAGCGCTCCATTTTTCAAACTTAGGGTTTTGAGTTAGCATTACAGACTGCAGTACTGTAACTGTGAAGTCGCCTGCTCCAGGAGATAAGCATAAAGGCGCTTCTCAAGTTCTGAAAAATAATAATGATAATTTAGAATCATGGACGAAACTGAGAGCAAGAACGATCCGGTGGAGCGCAGTCGGGACCGATCCTGTCACCGAAACGTTGCCTGTCAATTGCTGTTTTAAACACGCGACAATGTCCAAGTCCAAATTGTACATTATTCCGTCAACCTAAGTTTTTATGAAGGCAACCCCCACATAACATTAAAATCACAAGAAACTTCGAAAACACAGGGCAATATTAAGTCAATCCTTATCTCTCTTTAACAGACATCACCACTTCATTTGTAGGGATGACTGTAGGATCTCATTCTTCCTATTATCAAAACATAATTACCGGTTCATTCAAACCAATTATCATTGAAGCAACGAGATTATATAGTCTAATTCGGTACACCACAACAGAGTCTGATGATGCTTTACTCAGAGGATCTGGTTGTGGCATGGAGGCTTTTGTTCGGGGATAGGATTTGCAAGAAGCAATCGAGAGGGGGTTGAATTTTACTAAGCTACTCATTTTCTTATTGCTCCTGCGGTACGAGATCTGAATGTAAGATGAGCCAAGTACTTCCCCTATAGTGTCTCACAGAAGGGTTTGATTGAATGGCACCTAATTTGGCAGTTCTGCCAACCCACACATGTACTTCCCGAAAACTTAGCAGGTCACGTATAGCGAAGTTCAAGCATTAGGTGTAGGTAGACCCATCTGCTTCAGATTTGTCCGCTCTCAAAGGAATGCGCACTGTTATTTCAATGACTAATGGCACATACTTGTATGAGAAGGGACACAGTTTTAATTAAATTAAAATGCATCAGCATTCTCCTTATTTGTCACATAAAACATAGCCTCAGTGTCTACCAAATTTCCTCAAATGTGGAGCACAGCAATAACAGTAAAAATTTAGCTCAATAACTACTATATGTCCTATGCATATTCTTTACTCAATGAAGGTTAAAATAAACAAATTTACCTTTAAAGGACTATAACCAACATACTTTAATCTGCACACTTCTTCATACATAAAGATCTCAACAAACCAGTAAGCCTCCCTAAATATTCTACGGTATTTTCTTTCTTTCGTTAAAGCAACTGATGTAATAATACAAATAAAAGATTGCACAATCCTGACTACGACGTAGCATGTAAACTGCGAGTTGGTATGAACAATATAGGCCTACTTCTACAAAGTAAAAGAATTTGAGCGAACAACTTGACCAGTCACAATTCGGTAAGTTGGTGTAATCGGCTGATAAAATAACACTGATAAGAAAATTATTTAAAGACGGGTCCGCTTAAAGGTTGCAAGGATGCTTTATCAGAAAATTTCGAAACGAACATTTCGTGAAGCGTCTCGCTAATTTCATTATTATAGGCAGACAGCTCCACGTAACAAGTCAGTAAAGAGACATTGCCAATAGTTCTGTCAGTGTACAATAAATAAGCGAATTTCAATTACCTGCTCTGAATTAAACTGTTTATTAGTGTGCATATTGCAGATAAACAAAATGAAGTACAGTTTTGAAGGGTTAAGGATTGTACTGAGACAAGAGGCATTTGTTTCTAAAAAGGGATCTCGCCGAATTTTTGAAACATTTGGTTTTAAGAAGTAATTCTTATGAAATCTGTGAGTTACAGCAACGAAGAAAGTACAAAGCGAATAGGCCCGGGTTATGTTGATCTTCACAAGATGTTTATATTACTTCTGCATGTTACTGCATTGAGGAACGCAAGCCAGAACAAAAGTACATTGAGTCCAAGAGCTCTTCAGTTCGTCTTCTCTCCCACGTTTCAAGTTTAATGGTAAGTTAACGTTGTTAAATTATTCCCTGTCCGCGCCATGGAAGCATTAAGGTGGAGTCGACGTATAGCTCCACTCATTCTTAACCTCGGCACAAGGTGGATGTGAGTGGTCACCTTCACGTCTCGGCCGCTTTACCTCCGCGAAAGAACCCCAGCACCCACCGAACAGGAAGCTGAGTGGGCCCCGGAGACTACCTGGATGGTTTTGGAAATCTAGGAAATATTTGCCCCTATTAGAAGTCGAACCCTGCACCGTCCAGGCACACTACATTATCCGGGCTCCCTGCAAGGTTAGAGCTGTAAGTGCAGGAAAGTGCTTCGGCAAGGAAAAAAGCAAGTGTTAGGAAATACGCTTGTTTGTTGCATAATCAATACCTGCAGTAAATTAATGACATACTTATCATGCTGCATTCCTGGTTAATAGTTCTTTAGAAGCGTAATCGTGTAGACAAAGCATTTGGTTTACACACGTGAGTTTCATGTTGTATAAGGCAAAATCACTAACTTTTAACATTCGGAGTTCATAACTTAAACCCACATCAAATCTGGCAATATCAGCTTCCGTTCGATTCAGAATCTTTTGTCTTCCCTCTGCTATCTAAAGGCATAAATATTAAACCACACAGAACTGCAATGTTTCAAGACGTTTTGCGTGGTTCTGAAATTTGGTCTCTCGCGTTCAAGAAGAATAGGCCTATAAGTTTAAGGTACTTGAGAAAAGGATGCTGAGGAAGATATTTGGACCTCAGAAGGAGGAAGAAAGAGGAGGCTGGAGAAAAGTGCATACTGAGGGGCTTCAGGATTTGTACTCCATACCAAAAATAATCAGGGTGATTAAATGAAAGCGAATGAGATGGACTGGATATGTTTCACACGTGGCGGGCAGAGAAAAGCACATTATACAGGGTTTGGTGGGGAAAACCTGAAAGCAAGAAGTACTTACAAGAAGTAAGCAAAGATGGGAGAATACTATTAAAATTATCTCGAGAAATAAGATGGAATGGAGTAGACTGGATACTCTGTCTTAGGATAAAGACAAGTAGTTTCGTCTTGATGACACCGTAATAAATTTCGGGTTCAATAAAATTGGGCGAAATTCTTGAAAACTGAGGAATTGTTATCTCTTCATGAATCCACGCCACGGGAATTAGTTACTTGTGACAACACTGATAGAACCACTGTGCCCTGATGTGATGCACGTGCTTTATGAGAAGGTTTAAATCATGTCTGGTTTAACGCACTACTAACCTTCAAAACAGACAGAAATGAAAATGTGCGAAATTCAACTTTAATTACTGCTGTGAAAATTCGTGGGACATTTTGACATTTCAATCGCTGAATCCACTTCCTGTAGGCCGACATGTGGAACTTGCGAGTTATAGCCAGTGGAAATGCTGGCTGCGCCTGACTGTGTTCTGACCGACCGTGGTTACAGCCTGTTGTGACCCGAGGTTGCACCGGGCCGGTAGCTGCCACTAACATGCCGCAAACCGTTTTCACGTGTGTTGTAACCTGCGGACGGTAGACTTCGGAATTCAGCGTTGGATGCTTTTGTCCACAGTCACCTTACATATGAGGTGAATAAAATTAGCGGTCCTATGGAAAATGTAATCACGGATTTTAAAATTTAAATATAATCTCTGAAGCATAAATTCCGAAAAAGCTTAGGTCTTTCGCTGTCCTAACGGCTGCTTCGACAACAGATTAGTAAATATAAGTGTCCACAAACGCAAAGGTGGAGAGAGGGGCTACTGAACAACAAACGGCCGCATATTAACGAGGAAATAGGACCCATGGAGCTACTCACTCTCAAAAATGTCAATGAACACAGAAATTCATGGTATCGTGTCATACAAGATTAAATGGAAGTACGAAAACCTGGGGAAGAATGCAAACCTGAGGTTGGTGGGCCAGCAAGAATGATATTGTATTTAGGACTGATAGGCTACAAATAACGTGGATAGGACAAGAACCTTTGAAATCAAAACAAATAGCACAAATAAACTGTAGTCAGCAATATACGAGATGTGAACCGGCAAAAACTTGGTGTTACCAGGCACATCTCAAGGAATGTATTCGAAACTCAACTAATAAAAATATAGTTTGTACATAATTTTCCGCGATTTCCACAAAAAAAATATTTTAATTTTTTCAATATTCCCTATCTCAACGTTTCGTCGTCATGTTTCTAACTGCTGTGAAATAAGCAATTGTCGTTGTGTAATTCCTATATATGCCCACATTTATTATCAAATTCCATGCGAAATGTAACGTGTCTGATTCCAGTACTTTACCAGTTATCGCCATCCAGCGAAAAGTTAAGTATAGAATTCACCCCGCTGCCATATTTTGGTCTTATGTTGTACAGAAAGATGCCTTAAAAAGGCAGCATAATTTTGGAACCCTTAATAGCATAGAAGTATCAAGGCTCCACATGAATTTTTGGTAAGCCTGTTCCCGCTCCAAGAATTCACACGGCGGCCATGTCCGTGTTTTAAGCGAAACAAATTAAGACGTACGGAAACTTCAAATAGTATGCTGTTGGTATTAAGTTCCAAGAAAGTTCGCTGGATGAAAATTTATTAATGAAAAGTCGATAGGAATGAACAGAGAGGGGGCCTTGATTTTGGGATACTCTGGCACTGAGGGTTTTTACAGGTAAAACTGTCACCGTGTACGCCATAAAAACATTGCTTAATTCATACCTAAACTTGGCAGCAGACCCAGGTGAAAAACCAACTTCACGCCCCGGCCGTTTTTTTTCTGGGGGAAAAAACCCAAGCCCTGACAAATGTTTCAAGAATAAATCGCATCCAGGAATTTCCTTTCGAATTCTTCGAAATTTATTCCGGGACAACTGGACACACAAAACCCCGTAACTGTGTAGCTCATACAGACTTATAAAGACGTATCAAATTTGGTAACTCCGGTAGAATACAGTCCATTTTTAAGAAGTCACGCGTTTAGTTTTCCTATGTCAGTAACGCCAGGTATTTTGAGGCATAGCTCCTGCACTACTATTTGTGGAGAACTCAGCTTCACAATAAACAAGCTTGGGAACAGATGTCGTACTGAATCCACCTGAAGATCTGTCGTTTTATTTGTACAAATATAATCCACAACAGTTCGAAAATGTCATTGAGTCCTGAATAGGCAGCATTAAGGTTAAAGTACGTTGTAACTACCTGTGTTTGAGCCCAAACCACGTGCGGAAAATTCTGTGTCCTGTTCGACACGGCCTTAGATTCGGATATGTAACTGTATTTACATCGCCCTTTGATGAAATTGTACCATAAAGTAGACCTGTAGGAGAATAAGCACTACAAAAAAGAACGTAAGTAAACAACAGCAACCAGATACGTCTCGGTAGCCCGGAGTTAGGCATACGTAAGCTTCAATATTACGTAATTCAGAGTTTTGACTGTGACACAATGCACAGCAAGCCCTATTATCAAGCATTTGAATTTAATCTGATGTTCATAAATAAATTTACTTTTTTATATAAAATAACGAGGTGACACTGTCACTGTCATACAGTATTCTAGCTTGTCTTTAAAAAGGCTACAGTCATACGATGTACGATTTGACATCAGGTTGACGATTTTTCCAAGTCGATATTATCCTGCCCTACATTTCAACTGTCATTAACTTAAAAGCGCCCATGTAGCTCAACGTGGAAAATGGAAAAACCATTCACAGAATCGAGATTTTATAAGATAAACACTTGTTATAAATTTATTCGTGTCAAACTCAAGAAATGCTTTATGAAACCTTATTTCGAAAAAATGCAGCGCAGTATTTCGTGAAATCCTTAAGAGGAATAAGTATAATAAGGTCCCTCAATCTGTAAGCACTCTTACTGTACGAAATGTGAGAAAAATCGGAAATTGTTTCGCTACATTTAGTTAAATACGCAACTTGTCATAACATATTTCGAAGAAACATAAAACTGTTGACTTCGCAACCAGTCTTTGCAATCTGTAAACAATTACAGTGATCTTATCCACAAAGATAAGCTGGCTCTACATAAAATAAAAAAACTATTTCCTAAAAAAATGAAAAGGAAGATAAACCTCATAAAATGTAACCATAATTGAGCGAATAATATCAAAATTGGTCTTAAAGGCATAGGAGTGAGGACGAAGAATCGTTTAAATTGACTCAAGTTGATGTCCCTTACGGAGGGCCCTCGCAATCTGGGTAGCAAACCTTCAGGTTACGTAAAAAGATGGCGCAATTCCTTCACCATGTGAAAGAGTATCATCGTCTGAAAAACGACTGTTCACTGGAAATACGTAGTATTTAATTACTGTCCTCGTTTGCAGTTTCTGTTATAATGACAAAACTGGGATGGTTTCGAAGAGGTAAATAACATGAGAGGCGGTTAAGGTGAAATGCTAAACGATGATGCAAAAATAGATGGTTCTCTGGTGCATGGAAAGTAACACTGAGGGAAAAACGAAAACCAAATTCAAGTGGTTGGCACCAATGTTGAGCGGAATGTGTGTAATGACTCTGTTACGCATATACTACTGGCACATTAACCAAACTGCGTAGAGTCAAATGAAGTCTCACTCGCTAAGTTGCTGCAAAGGCAAACCTACGTACGTTTCTGTTTAGCATAGTACTCCCGAACGTTATTTCCGTGTGAGTGAAGATGAGTGGAGATAGCGGTCTGCCTTTGCAACTTCTTAGTGAGTCAGACTTGGCTCCACAAGGCTGGAATCGATTTTATTAGTGTACCTGACACACTGGGCTGACGTGACATAACCGGCGGGAGGGCTGGACCAGCCACATTTGTGTACCGCGAAGGGGTTTCCAGACTGGACTGGCAGATGCTAAATGTAGTAATGTTCTCTACGCAGCAAGAATCTACATAATGTAGAGAACTCTTAAATCCTCATGAAATATGCACCCTCCATGCACGTACGTGTACAATCATAATGGCGTCGCGCTGTTCCGATCCGACTAGAAACCTCATCAATTTGTCTTCCATCCGTGTCACTCAGGGCTCTCTGCATCAATCTGTAAACTTACACAGCAAGCGAAGTTTACATGAGTTGGTCTCCTACACTTACGGTTCATCAGGATTTTCCTGTTAACGTTTCTTTAACTATTCACCTTAGTACATAAAACTTCAGATACAGCATTATCCGAGTTACAATTGTTAACTATTTTCTTTCTGAGAAAATGGATACATCAGGTGTTGCGGAAGACAATTAATAAAAATTTCTATCGAAATTCTTTCAGTAGTTAAAGACAGAAGGATAAACAGAACACACAAGATATTCTTAACGCTCCAACGGTACGTAGTTCAAGCAAGTAACTCATTAAAGTCTAAGACTTCTGAAGTAAAACAGCTACAAATGTGACTGGATTTGAGGTTTTCACAGAGGTCGCAGTGAAGATTTGAGGTTTAGGGGGTGTTGGCCGTATCAACTGGTAAACGATTACAGATATTTTGAAGGGTCGTGGTGGATCCACATTCAGAGCCAAACAGTTTAAAACGATTCTTCTTAGGCCTATATTATCTGACGCTGAAACTCGTTCTTATGGGGAGATGGTGGGAAGCGTATATGCCTATGCAAGCAAGTTAAATTGAGCTTCATTCAGGTACACATTCTGAAGAAACTACTGGAGATAAAAATTTGAAATTGTTACCATCCATAGCTTATTAATGTGATCACATCCAGATAAAGAATTAGATGTTTTCAAGAAATGCATTTTCCATAATATATTTTTTGTATTTGTTATATATTTCTTTTTACTTTTAAAGTACTTTTTTCATATTCACTTATACCTACACTGCTTCTTGCAGTAGCTACAATCCCAAATATTTGTCTGATTGACTACCTTGATGTTGTGAAGGGATGGTAAAACTGCCAGGGTTCCATTTCATATACTTTATGAGATAATGGTACCAGAAGTTAAGAAAATGTAGTTTTGAGAAAAATTGATTTAAAGTTTAATGTCACTCAAAATGATGATAAATTATGAGACTCAAACTTAATGCTTTCCAGCGCCATATTTTGGATCATCTGGGTCATCTTGATCTTCTTTTCTTCTTTCTGCTCTTTTGTTTTTTCCCTGCTTCTCTTTAGATGCTTAGTGTTGCTGTTTCTGCCTTCTGAATCCTTTCCATATCTATCAGCTTCAAAGCATGCACCGGTTTGAGCCAGATGTCACACCTAATACGTTCAGGATATCATTCTTTTTGCTACATCATTGAAACACACTACTGCACTCTATACCCCAAACTTGAGTGTGTCAAGCCTTACAAAGCAGTTTTGGATACCCTTGTCTGAACAACAAAGTTCACACATTCATTAGGATTGTGAGTTTACCCATGAAAACATTTCTTCAGAGGATCTGCACCAGCAAGATCCCTGAACACTGGTTTAATTGCATCCCTAAAAGCAACTGGTAAAGAATGTTTATGTTCATATGCAACCCCTGAACTGGCACTGCTCTTGCATTTACAGCAACCATCACCACCACTGGGGCAAACACCAGGCTGGGGTTTCTCATTTGTTAACAACTTGTGAAAAAAGAGCCCACACAGCCCTCTTCATGACCTCCAAATTGTTGACATTCCTCCCTATGGCTAAACCATAATAATTTGTAATTTGTCTGTTTCAGACTGAGTGAGACAACCTTTGCCTCCAAGAGGTTTTTTGTCATGCAATTTTATTTCTGTCTTTTCTTTCACAAGTCTCGTCAGTCTTGCTCCAATTTTTTTCTGTACATGACCTATACATTCTAATTTTGTTACAGCTATGTTTGAATCATAGGGCTTCCCTGCTACCACCCTTTGGTATGCTTTGTTGTCTCCATCATCAAGACACCTTGTGTAAAAGATTCCCCTGGTGTGAAGAGAACAATTAAAGATGCTGAGTACTCCAGCACCTTCCATTCCACTATTTATTCCTTCATGGTTCTTTTTACACTCATGTTGGGAGGTTGGATTGGTGTGACAAACAAAACAAGGCTTGCTCATTATTTCTACATCTAAAACTTCCCTCTGACAACAGAGGTAGCTGATATGATGCCATTCAGAGAAGTGTGTCCACGTTTTTGGCAGGAACCATCAAAACAAGCAGTTATATGTGACGAATCATCTTTCTCATTCTCTGCTGCAGCTTCTCTGGCTGCTTGCACCATGAACGATACACTCACATCAGCCACAGCTGAACCAGCAGTCTTACTATAAATACTAAAACCTGTTGGAGGCTGGGGAATATTCAGCACTGCACATAACATTTTACCTGCGTCTGTTTTTGTCAATGTACCTTAGGCCATACATCAAACGAATGATGGTCTCATACAACCTGCTCATAGTATTGTTCGAAGTCATTATATCTAGAATATGATAATATTTACAGCATTTAATAACTAAATTGCTTACAATACCTCTCCACTTTGATGGATTTTCAAGAAAGAAATACTACCACCACAACGCTTGAAAATATTGTTTTGTACAAAGGCACAAAGCAAGTTGATAATAACTACAATGTTCCCAGCATGAGTTACATTACTTTCACTTTTACAGAAATTGTTCTCACTTACCTTATCTTCAATATTCACAGAAGTGCCATGTATTTTTTTGTTTCATGTAGTGAGGTTAAGTTTTACACAACTCCTTTCGCAACTTGCGTCAGATAGAGGCTGTCTCTTTTCTGAAACACCTGTGTCCTTGTTAACACGCACACATTCATTTCCTCTAAATTTTGGTTTCGATGCACATTTCTTTGTTCTAGTAATTTTTAAATACAAACTAAACACTTGCCACACGCAAACACCCGCAGGAAACAAAGCACCCGACCTCGACACGACTATCGATACAAATGGCAGGGTGTGAAACGTCATAGACCAACATGTCTCTCCACATCCGAGGAAAGAAATATCCCCCAACAATACAACTCTAGGAATTTCAGCCTTTTTTGTGTTGGACAGCAAAAATTAGGCGTGGCACTTAAAGGACATAACCTTAAATAATAATTTATTAAAATTTAAAGTGACGTCGGAGTTTAATAAAACTAACGTCAATTGACGAACACAAGAGCGGGGTATTTAAATATGCTAAAAACTAAGAATCGAATTTTTGAGCCCTCATGACGCTTGTCTCCCCTTAACGTTAACACGTAAGAAGAGGGCTGGAATACTTCTTTCCACGTTAACTTAGAACATATGTAGGATATGGATGAATTCCTATTTAAATGAATAAGGGCAGAAAATTTCTTCTTATTTTCATTGCCAATAACCTTTAACCTGAATGCTGATAATAGCCTATGTGACTGACAGCAGTGACACTATACCTCAACATTTTTAGGCGCGTTCGCATAAATAACGAAAAGCGCCTATTAGCTTCGATATTTGCGCCCGTCCTTCTGTATGCCCGCATGTAACAGCGCGGTTCTCACCGGACGGATTTTCGTTTCTATATAGGATAATTTTAAGAAAATCGGGCTAGAAACTCCAAATTTGGTTAGAATCCCACAAAACTGTCCAGCACAGTACATGAAGACTTTTATGCTACTGACAGCCAAACGAAATAATTTGTAGTTCGACAGCAGTGTAAGGCGAACCCCATTCTTCCGTTTCCGTGGTAACATTCAACTGTTTTATATTGCTGTCAGTTACATGTATGTCAACAAAAATACAGACGAAAAGTATTGTGTTTTCATGGCAACAATGGTTACGCGAAGACGCCACAATATTACTTGATACTTACATTCCCTATCTTGTTTCCTATTATTTTCATTGTCTCCATCAGCATAGAATTATTCTGCCTATAATAGGTGGAAGTACAGAATGCGGTTAATTACCCTATTCCTTTGATGGGACATTCGTGGACCAAAGGTTTTATGTGAATACTGATGGCGGATCGCGGAAAGTGGGGTGGGGTGGGGGACATAATGCCTAACTACTTCGGACACGTTGGTGGCAAAGTAGGGAAAGCTACAATCCGCCTTCTGTATTCAGTCGGGCAGTGGTGTGTGGATTCAAGCGCTCGCCGTATTTTTCTGGAGTGATTACCACAAACCTCACTAAAAAGTGAACCTTTGCTTTGAATCTCGGGTGAATCAGTTTGCACAAGGTGGACCACAGACAACAAAAACCTGAGATTATTACGTAATTCACAGCGAAACTGTAAAACAGCATTAAACTTCTCACATTTTTCTACTGAAAACCTCTAGTCGAATTTCATTGAGGAATAACCTGAAGAATCAAAAGGCTCTCGTAAGAAACATAACGTACATCAGTTTGAGTTTTTTGCAGCGGTGTAGCTGAAGATCTCGTTATTATGGGACATGATACAGCATCATTGGGGTCCACACTTTTCGAGAAAACGTAGTTTTTTCATCTCCAAGCGCCAAAGTTCCAAGAAAAATGTCATAAATAGTTGGAAAGGTAAATACGCACCGCAAATAGGAAAATGATTCCGTAAAGTTTAATGCGCATTCTTTATGCACATTTCGACCCTTGAAGATGAAGATGCTACGTTCTCTTGAAAGGCTGCGAACTGATTACCAAGTGACGCAGCGTCATATCACACAAAAGACGGAATCGTCAAACCGCGATACAGTTACACATTTTTTATCGCAAAAGGAAAAGTCTTTGCACACATAATTGTTGTCACCATAAGAGAAATACAGGAGAAAGATAAAAGAATTCGGATTAGATAATGTTCGACGAGAAACTTTGCTTCATTGTTCATTCTTTGCAGCACTCCATTTTCTTTGTTTTACAACGTTGGCGGGAGAAAACATTAAAATTGTCATCCGCCGTAACTAACCATTTTAAATGTTATTCACCAGAAAAGAAAAATTTAAAATCTTCACCTAATTTCCATAGCACTGACAGTCACAAGCTTCTTTCGCTCTGATAAATGTGTCTTCTGCACTGTTCCATGCAAAAGGAAAAAGGGCCTGCTGTGGAACAACCAATACGTCCTGTCGTGTGTACATTATTTCCGTCCACATAACTAGACGCGCTCTGAGGTTCTCACAACGGTCATGTTGAAGGTGCAAGTCTTCTGACATGCGACGCTTTGTCAATGGCAGAGTAGCTCCCGAAGCGTCGAAGGAATGTAACGCCTTTAAGTTCGGGGTCAATCAGTCGAAGGAAAATTAAGAGATGGAAAAAGGAAGAGTGTTAAATGAAATTTAGGAGCATTCGAGCTGTTTCATATATAACTAAATAACTCCGTTCAGTATCATCCTTGTCGATAATTTAATCATTCCTCAGCTACTCAAGAAATCCCCGCATTTCATGGAAACCGGAGGTTTATCTCCGTTCTCACAAAAGCCAGCCACTTGTCCCTGTTCCGGGCCAGATCAATTTGCTCCACTTTTCCAATTCTATTTCTTGAAGATAATTTTAATATTATCCTCCCAACTAGGTCTAGGCCTTCCAAGCAATATTTTACCTCTAATTCTCCTTTATTTCTTTACCCGAATAATACTTGTTGAGAAGTACATGTCATAAAGCTCCTCATTATGAGGTCTTCGCCATTCCCCTGTTACCTCACCCCTCTTAGGCCTAAATGTGAATATCTCCTGCAGCGCCCTATTCTCAAACATCCTCAGCTTATTCAACGTGATAGACCAAGTTTCACACCCATATAAAGCATCCGGAAAAATTAAGAATTCTGTATATCAGAACCTTAATATTTTTGGATACGAACTGGAACAGAATTGTCTGGACTGGATAGAGGCAGGCTTTCCACAAGTTCAGTCTGCTCATAATTCTTCACGAATACAATATTCTTTTGTCATAGTTGTTCCCAAATATTGGAAATTTGTAACAATTTCAAAAGGTCTGTTACCTATTTTATGTTGCAATTCTGCGTTCTATTCACGAGGCGTATACATATACTCAGCGCTTTCAGCACTTACTTCTAACCATCATCGTTACCAGCGAATAACAAAGCTTCTGTGTTTTTCTGCGCTGTATGTATGTTCTCATGTTTTCACTGAATAAACTGACATAATCAACATAATACACGCTAAGGTGCTAACCAATTAACTAAAAAGGGAACATCTAACTGCCTCCTGAGTAAATTTTCTCAAGCGAATTCTGACTTGTTAGTCGGGAGATATTCATTTCAAACCTCGCTCCGGGACACAGGCTATCCTATAAAATTTTCGTGGTTTATTTCAACCCTTCCATACCACTTCCAGGGTAGTACCTCCAAAAAGACATGACAGCTTCCTTACACCTTGTTTTTAATTGGCCGTCCTACCCTTCGACGCTGTGGTAGGCCTACAGACCGAGCTAAGCCAACTTCGTTCAGTAAAGTGTTAATTAGATAATGATCTAAGCATCCAAACGCGCCACGTATCCAACCCTTCTCATTTACATTTGCTTTATCATTTTAGTGATGTTTGTAAAATAGTGCCTAAGAATTCTGATATTTTTTATTATGTAGTTTTACCCATCTTCCTGTTACTTCCTCTCTTCGAAATGCAAATTATTACCCCAGAACTGCGCCCTCCCCCATTTTCTAACTACATTCCTTTCTAAGCCGAAGAGACCATGAACCCAACCTGCATACATAGGGATGAATTTAATTGACAATTTCGTATATTTGGACCTCAAATATAGCTTTATATAACATTAATGTTTGTAATTAAGTGGTGATTCCTTTCGTCGGTATGCGAAGCCGTATATACGAACAGAAACTGTGCTGACTTAGTTCTGGGAAGCTACGTTAATAGCTTCATACTGAATGAAGAAGGCTGCGTATTGAAGCAATACACTGACTTTCTCATATTACATGTGCTTCAATACAGAGAAGTCGCATGCACCAGCAAATGTGAAGGCAAAACTTGTTGGTATACAAAATGACATCGACCCACTCGGCGTACATCAAGTTGTATTTTGAGTTGGGAAACCCAATAAGTACATGAAGAAGCTAGAACAAGTTTCTTTTAATAACATTAAGTAAGGGAGTTTCATTATTCCCGTCCAGGTATAGAGAAAGAGAAGACAGTTATGAAAGACGAGAAGGTAAGTGCAGAAAATTTCACTTCAAACTTGTCTCTCTTTACCAACTTTTTATTAATTTTGTTAAGAAGGAAGAATTTCATTCAACGGTCGGATATAACGAAACAAAGATCATCATCAGAACTACAGAATCCTTTCATCTTTTATTTCGCCACAGTTTGCAAGAAAACAATCGGTATATGATAAACAAAGTGTTTCTTCGAGGAAGGCAGTGGGATGGCTCTTTGTTTTAAAAACGTAAACACATGAAGTCATACGGGCTACTTAATTACACAAAATTGAACAGGGCATGGAATGAGTAAGACTGTACCTGTGCTAAGCAGGCTTGTAAGTGCGAAATTATTTGCACTTTGGTTGTGACTTGTTTGTGTCTTGTTTCTGGTCGACATGTTCCCGTCATGTTAAATATGATGTTTTTGCACAACCAGGTTATGTAGTGTTTTTCTTAAACTACACTTTGCATGTACAATGGCACCATTCATACTACGTGTACAACTACATGTACACTGCTTAATTTCAATACAAATGAAATACTTCACATCGACAGCACTCCACAACCTTAAATAACTTTCCTTCATTTCATACAGTACTAAATTACAGGAAGAATTTGCGTTTACTGGAACAAGGCTCCGTGCCGATTTGCAAATAGTTATCGAAGTTTCGGATAAGCTTACTATGTGCATCCTCTGGATAGTCGAAGAATATTTTTTGGCAATCCTAGATAATAAGGCCGCAAGAACTCCCGAAACGTCAGCTTACCAGTCGACACTGCACCATATCTCAGACCACCTAAACCTTGATCAACACGGCAGTGAGAACCTCAAATCTCGCAAAACATTATATGCCTATTAAATCACTGTGTACGAATTTGTAGAAGGTAATTAAATACTTACTCAGGTTAAGAAATGTTCATTTTGTTAGGGTAGTGATTAATTTAGCAACAACAGAATGTGGCATTGTGAAGCTCCCTTCCCAGAAAGTACCGTTCTAGTTTAGGTAAAAGATTTCAGTAAAATTTCAGCGCAATAAAGAGTAAGAAGCCTTCTTTTCACTGCGATAAGTCTTGGAGAATGAGGACATACGGATAAAGGGAAAGAAATATGAATAATTTCCATTATGGTGCGGTTTCAGCGTAGCATCACACCCGCTTAAACAAAAGAGCTAGAAATGGTGTGGGAGAATGAGATTCAGACAGAATGGAAGAATTAGAACAGCAAATATGTGGAGACAGACGTCACTCGTAAGAAAAGCTGTTAGAGGACAAAATACAAAGGTTTAAACTGTAGGACAGTGCTCCTATTGTCTTACTAATGGGTAGAAGGAAAAAGGGAGGTAAGTTTATGATAGCAGTGTTGCTGAGACGGGTGCGTGCTACTCGTTTCTGAATCCTCTTGAAGATAAGCAGAAGCCCGCATCTAAGTGAGGACAATAAAATGGTTTTCATTCCCCCTCTCGGACTTACGTTTAACCACACGACGGATAAGCTGGCGTTATATTCTACAATCGGCCTCAAACTGTATGAGTCGCCCCGCAAGTTGAGAAATTTGCTCGCCTTTTATGAAACCCGAACTGTCAAAATAGACAGGCAGTCGATCCCCTTCAGAGTCTGTAGATCCCAGTCAGTAATCTCGCACTGCATTCATTTTAAGATTCATCTTGATAAGATCCCCCTACCTGCTACTAAACATCTTTATAGCCGATGTGACTTCCTCCCTACAGATTTTGGTACTAAAATTCATTATACATTTCTCATCTCCCCTAGGGAGAAAGAGACCAAATTTCACACCAATAAAAAATTAATGATTATAAATTATAATTATATAAGTATGTGTGATTTTAAATTCTACCGCCATCTTATTTTGTAAATTTAGAAATACAATATTTTTTTATTTTATGTGACATCGACAATAAGAAACATTTTCATTTAATTCGTTCCCTGTTTCAAGATTAGTTTTCTTTCATCCGAGGGATGAAAAGCGTGTTTAAAAATGTTCATTAACGTGGTCACGATCTAATGGAGCCCTTATATCCTTTACTAATACTATTTTTCGGCTTATAGTCAATACCTTCGTCACCAGATCGCTATACTCTGCGCTTGTGTTTTAAACTGACGTTTCTAAAGTGAGTCCAAATTCTGTTAGCCTTCAGAGAACGGACCAAGAAGTGATTCCTGAAATGTTAAATATAGGAAGCATGAATTAATATCAGTGCATACTCCAGTTAATTACACATTTCGATCCGTCAAGTCCCAATCATTTGTACAGAACAACATACGCACAAAATAAAGTTACAAGTTATCCATAAACATGAATCCTCCTACACGTTTCATCGATAAATCGCCATCCTCAGAAAGATATCAATACAAAGGAATATTTAATATTAATATATCAAATCTGCCATGTACAGTGTTGAAAATATACAATAGAAAGCACAATACCTCGAATGAATAACATTACATTTGGAAATGCTCAACAAGCACCAGCGGTCTACAACTACAAGCATGCAAAGAAAAGTTTTGAGAAATAGCTATTGTACATGATTAACACTGTACGTGTAAAATTAATGTATTGATATCACATAATCCTTTGTACTGACGTCTTCCTGAGGATGGCGATTTGTCGCTGGAACATGTAGGAGGGTTCCTGTTTATGCATAATTTGTAATTTTATTGTGTGCATATGTTGATTTATATAAGTGATTGCAAACTTCAAAGCTCAGTTTTTCAATTTTGCCATGAAAGAACGCTGGCAAGAAATTAGAATACTGAAATATTTATAAAAGGAAGTAAAAAATTATAAATGAAACAAATGTAAATTTGTATCTCAATAAACCGCTCTGACAATTGTATTCTTTTTAACATTCCTGTAAAAACGTTCTACCATTTCAGAAAATTTAGGTCAGTAAAAAGAAACTTACTCAAGTGCCGTGTCCTCCCCCCCCCCCCTCCCAGAAAATTGTTACATTTCACCATACAAATTTCAAAGTAAGCTACTCAGACTGAAGTGTCTACCTGTCAGTGTATGCACACCAGCACCTTCGTTCCGCTACATGGTCTACTTTTGGACCTAGTGAGGAATTTTTATGAAATATTTGCATAAATATTCTGCTACCACTACTTTTTAATATTCTACTGCCAGTAATATCACCACGGCAGCTCTGTAAATTTCTGGCGTGAAAAGGCAGCAGCGCCATGTGCAGAAGAATTTCAAACGTGAAGGTCGTGATACTGCTTAAAGCAGGCAGCTGGTTTTGCGAAATTTTGACTTGTGCGATAATAAATATAACGTGTCTGACACAGAAAGGTGCATTCCGTTATTAATCAGACGGAAAAAACTAACGAACAATTGCAGTCACGCACGGACATATTTGCATTCACATAAATCAAACACATAAGTTTCCATTCTGTAATTTACATGGTAAGGATTACAAATACGAAACTGATGCTATATGCAATATATTGAACGTTATACGAATCATAACTTGTTGAATTTGTGACTGAGACGCATTTAATCAATACGACAATTAAACACGTATTTTTGTTGCTAGCTTGAAGATGCAGACTGAAACACTTTTTGTGAACAGGCGTAAGAGTTTCTTCGTAGAACTACTTACCTACATGAGCCGCGTGGTACAAACAGTACGCAAAATCTGTCCACATTACACGAGTCATATTAAATTCAGTTAAGTTCAGTCCAATCTTCTAGTGACTTGCTGTCTCAGTAGCCTAATGACCAATTACAAACCCAACACAAGTAAGCCAAGACAACAAACTAAGACAAGAAAGAAGCGAAGACAAAAACGAACGACAAGCAAAACCTTAAAATTACACACAATTTAAAATCAAAGTTACAGCAAAATGAAAGAAAGAACACTACACATAGTTACGTGTAATGAATACATTAAAATGCAAGATACAGAATTTCAGTAGTTACTGTTATTTAGTACAGTAATGAATGTGAATATACAGGATGGTTCAGAAGTTACTTGGCACTACAGGCAACACGTCTATTGAAGAGATCTGCGTTCTTCTGGGATATTAGGCAGCGTCGAATGGTAATCCTTTACCGACGTTTCGGGACAACGTACCTGTCACATCTTCAAGGGTCAAGGAGTCCAAGAAGAATGTCCTTCTTTGACTTCTTGACCCTTGAAGATGGGACCAATACGTTGTCCCGAAACGTGGGTACGAGTTTACCATTCTGTGCTGCGTAATATCCCAGAAGAACGCAGATCTCATCAGCATCGCGGCGGAAGCCTCAAATCACGGGTGTGTACTGGAAATTACTAACAGAATACTCACAATTATTCACTATTTGAAGTGTTTCACGTGATTCTCTACTACATCAACACACTGTCTAATTTTTTCGCAAAGCTTGTGCATAGAGCCTTCTGGTACTACGAAAGGACAGAATTATCGTATTTACGGTCTTTCTTCTTTTAAAAATTCTGTGTCCAGTGACTTTTGCCCCACCCTCTATTTTAACATCCGTTTACTCCAAAAACTTCAGTCGGTCCGAAAAACAAAACACTGCAGGAAAATACTTGTGCGCGCCCACACGCACACTAACGCACATAAACACACTTGCTATCCCCTCATAAATTTTAAGTTTATTTAATTCACACTACAAATCACTGTCTTCAATGCTCGTGGTTTGTCGTTTTTACTAAACGCCGTAAATCTGATTGATGTTGAAGAACAGATACACATCGTGAAAGGAAATTCTTATTTGTGTTTTGGAAACACGTTCCTGACAATGAAGGGTACTGATGGCCCAAAGATTGTGTCTGTTGCCCAGAGAATTCTTATTACAAAATTTACCAAACTCTATTACAAGTCTTAGAGTTTACCAGCTAGCTTTCTGCTTTTGATCTCTTACTATCAAAGACTTTGAACCCAGCAGGTGTTCAGACTGTTTTTCAGCGTCTCTCCCTCTCCGCCTTATGACACACGGAAACACTGACAGTACGTTCTTCTTTCAGTGTCACAGCTTTAAGCTTAAAGTGTACACTGAAATTCTATTACAAGCAGCAAATATTTTACCATTTTCCTGATCGTCTTTTTATTCCATCCCACAAAATGAGATTCTTGTTGTAATCTGTACGTCTTGCTCCACTTTGCTACGAATCAAAACAAATCTCTGTGAAGCAGGGAAGAGGAAACTGATTTCAGAGGTGCAGCTCTATCACGCATGGATTGTTCAGAGAAGATTGAAATTCTGGCGAGTAAAACGCCATGTCATTAAGCCCTGCATTCTGACGGCAGGAATGGCATTTCTTCCATAAGTCTACGTAATTCGGGCTACTAAGCACAGGCTCCCAATGCAGGTCTCGATATCGAAAGGTCATTCTGTTTCCTTTCCAGAGACAGAATGTCAGAACGACCAGCATGGAGCAAAGTTATTCAGAAACGTAGAGTACATTCGGTGCTCAAGAAAATCCTTTCCTTTCAAACAAATACAAGGATCTTTTATGCGTTCACAAGAGCCAACCACTAGTTTCGTCCATAGCTAGTTAATCTCAATTAACAGCCTCCCAGTTCCTAAAATATCCATTCAATATAACTCCGCCATTTTTACCTAGATGTCCCATGTATTCCGTCCTCAGAGTTTTCCGACTAAAGGTCTGCATGCACTTCTACATTTTACATGCTTGCTAGTGTCCTTCCCATCTCATATACATTTACTTGATCACCCAAACTATGTGGATATGTTAAACGAGTGCAATGTTTGAAGCTCATCACTACACAATTCTCATCATCCCCTCTTTTAGAATTAAATGTTAATCTCAGCAATGGGTTTGGGACTTCAGATCGCCTTACGCGGAAGAGCAAGTTTTACTCCCATATAGAGCGGCATTTAAAACTATACACATTTTCTCTACAAGTCTAAAGAGCTGAGCTACAAGGAGTCATTTGAAAGATTTATTCAAATACTACTCATAATTTTAAATCCAGTTTGCATGCCTTTTTCTTTTAAAAGGAAAACGTTCTATACGTGTTTAAGCAGTATTAGAAGTAAAACTTTGTCAAGCGAAGAAGCTGAAAATGCTCAAGCTGCCGCACATCTTGGATATGAGGTTCAGGCATTGAGGACAAAGGCAGTTCCATTATTTATGAACAAGAGACACACTATAAAACCGCAGCTGGTGTTAAGGTATGAGGAAAACACAAACCACTCGGAGCACCAGATTTACAGTTTCGTAAAGAGAATTTAAATGATGTAGAATCTAATATTGTATTCCTAACCTGCCTGTGTGTCCAAAGGTTCATAGGAAATGCGCACCAGCACAGTAGAAATGCAATCACGAGGGCAAAAGGTCACGGAATTCTCCGTACAAAGTGGTCGCTGAAATTTTGCGATGAAAATAACATTTCCTGACTTTCTTCAGTATCAAATTTAACGTAAAATTGTTTGGTCTGCCTCAAGGTGTAATATGTATACAGACAGAAGGACATTAACCTTTTAAATCCTAGCGGTAACTTTACGTACCACCAGGTGTAACATTCAAAAACTCTACATGGTGCTCACATTGCGTTTATGTGTTTTGCATGAATCTCAGAACAAACAGGAGCTTTTGCCTTATACAACAGTAACAGATTGGCTTTTTATAACCGTGGTGGAGAGTGTTTACAGCGCGGCACGCAATGAGTCCTTATATAAAACAGACACGTTTCGTCTTTAAAGGGTTAAGGAAACTTCAGAGGAATTCAGACGCTCTTCAAAGAAGAAATACATCAGGGAGTATTATTGCTGCCATCCGGTACCAAAACGTGGATACAAAATAAAGGAGCAAAAAATCACTTTCCATAAGCCGGACCCTTTCAGATTCACATTTTTATTATCATCTTTCTTTCATTCCTTCCGCTTGTGGTCCACCAGCCCCTTGATTCTCCTTGCATTTCCATCACTCTTTTAAATGTTACATGTTTATATTTGGTTTCAGATTTCTGTCGTACCTCTCCCTTCATTTCTTGCGCTGTTACCTTACTCCCTTTCGTTCACTTCTTTCAAAACTCTCCTTTTAAGGTTCCCATTTTTTCTCTGACGTCTTTATTTACCACCTGTCTTCCACTGGACTCTAAAGTTGTTCTGGTATACGCTTTCCCTTCATCTGTAATCTCTTTATTTACCCGCGGCCTTCGACTGGACTCTCTAAAGCTGCCCTATTCTACGCGTTCCCTACATCTACACTGTGTCTTCCGCTCGCAACTTACTCGTCTACCCAGACGACTGAGGCTTGCAAATTCCCCTGAAAATTCCATACACTTCCACTAGACTACATGGAGTCACATCCTAGAAGACCACATCTTCAAAAAGAGAGCCTATCATAAAACATTATCCCAGAATAAACAAGCAAACACATATAATTCTATAAACCACATAATTTAAGACAGACAGAAAAAAGATGTTGGGAAAATCTGACGTAGAACCATGTAAGAATTTTCTTGAAAAATACTGCGAGTCACCAGAGACTGAGGTTTAAATTACGAGTACTGCATAAGATAGAACAGTTTTAAGGTACATGCAGTGTAATTCCTCGTTCCACCTTAGAATTACGTTCATGTAAATCACAATTAATATAAAAACAACACAGAAAGCAGTTTTTTCGTTAAGAATTAAATAAACGTGAAATAATTAAAATACCCGTGGAAAAAACTTTAATCCGAACCGGTCAGCATTCGTTGAACTTTTGGGTAGTAAAATTAATCAGCATTAAAGCCAAACAAGGTTGTTCGAGGCAATTAAACGAGTTCTGCCTGTACAGTGAATGCACAAAATAAGGTGCACAGAGGACGGCGGCGACGGGTTCGGAAAATAAATTTCTTTCGTTGCTTGGACAGAATGCAGCGGATGTGTATTTTGCAGCTGCGCTAAACGTATTGTTAAATTCAGCTCTGCGTGGAGATGGCCGGTCAGTTCCATACCTTAAGTAAAATTTCACACGACGACATGGATTCTATAAATCTGCCATATTATAAATTGTATACTCACAGATTATACGGATATCGCGTTTCTTACGTTTATATCTCTAAATTAATCAAACTTTCAATAATCATACTCAAAAACAGGGGTCGAGGTTGTGAAGGACTGAATTCATTGGCTCATAATGCAGCAGGGGGATTCGTCAACACATGGAAGATACTTCCGTGCTCTGTGCAAGGCGGGAACGTTAGTAACTAGCTAAGCAAGTGTGGTCTTCTCAAAGACGATTCAGCTCCAGAGAGTTACGTGTACCAAACTTAACTAATAGCGTACGAACTTTCTTTGTATATTCAGCGTTTCGCTTTCTCTGTAAGGGTTAGTGTCTATAGAAAATAAAGCAACAAAGAGAAACCTGCTCTCAACTTTACTTCGTGACTTTAGACGTTATAATTGTGTGCGTGCGTGCGCGCGCGCGCGTGTGTGTGTGTATGTGAAAATTCGACTTATAAAAGCACAGCACGACACGAGACATGACACAGACAGCTTCATATTAAATAGAATTTCAAAGTCAAATATTACAAGAAATGAAAATACAAAGGAAGTGTCGAAAGCAGGCAAGCGAAAACGAGGGACCCAGAACCAGGTTAAAAAGGAGAAAAAAGTAAGTTTCCACGGATTACCGCGTACGTCACTTAAATTCATCCGTCAGTTCTGAGTGCTGTTAGGAAACTGTAGTGTTATTTAATAAACAATGCAAACATGGAAAATTTCTTTGTCATTTTTCTACATTAATTATAGAGTGGTACCCCGTTATAACGACATCTCTATATGCGACACATCGTCCATTGCGTCAGGTCTTCTGTGGCACCTATTAATTCGTCGCTATTAAACATAACATTCTACCCCTCGCTTAGAACAGCACTCGTTTATAACGACACAAAACATACAGTCCCTTTCATGACGTTACAGCCGAGTTCAAGTGCACCTCGTCATAACATCGCCCTGTACATGATTAGGTGACAACGCGTTCTTCGTACTAACAATAAAACAACTATTTTTTAGCACGTGGAAAGCCTAGATGACTAACATGCCAGATACCTGTTACAAGTCAGACTGCTGTCGGATTTCATGACCCTTCGGTTTTCATACATACGAAATAAGTCAAATTTAATAACCCATTTTAGCCTAAAGATGGAAACAATTATTTTTACTACAAACAACGTAAACACTTTTCCAATGGAGCATCACTTAAAGCAATAGTAAGAAAAATGCCCATATTTTATATGACCGTATTTTACAGTATATTATGTTCCATATCTGACGATTCCATTTTTTTTTATTTTCACTGTAGACTACATTCTGCAGAAAAGCGCATGGACTCTTGTATCTAAGGCGCATAATTCATATTAATTAAATGTAAAAGATGTTATTCATTTGCTCCGCCATTTACAGTCCATAAGTATGACTTAAAAATGCCGTACCACTTAATTCCGTCTATACGCTGTCTTTTAATACATAAATCGAGTTCATTAACTTCAGTGTGTATGGCTGTTTTACGTGAAACGCGCTTTTCAAGAGAGAAGAATTTAGATAGCCATGTTAAACACATTTCAACGCCTGTGTATGAACACAGCCCATTGATTTGAATATGAATTGTTAAGATGAGTTGAGTAAAGTCCTCAAGCGAAGGGGAAATTCGTGAAGGAGAGCAAGTACCTCTTGACGTTGAACTTAAGACAAATGGTCTGACACTTATCTGCGTGTACCATTTAATGGAAAACTCTTGTCAGCAGCTGCCAGTGGTTTCTATGCTTCTTGTGCTTTCCCTCTGATTCTGAAACTTATTCCATTCCTATTCTTCAGTATTACTTCTGCAGTTGCCCATAACAGTCTCCATGCTTTTATAATCATTCCAAATAGCAAAAGTGTGATGAAAGCAAAATTCTTTTTGTGAAACTGAAAGTCGCTCAGTTAATGAAATTTGTCTCCTTTAGTGTTAGCCCACTGCTTATTATCGTGTTATCTGGGGATCAACGACTTCGTCAGACGGATTTGGAGGATTAAGCTGTTGATGACTGCAATGTTTGCTAAAAGTACAAGCTTAGACAAGTCGTTGATCCTTTCTTTCTTTCTTTTTCTTTCTTTCTTTCTTTCTTTCTTTCTTTCTTTCTTTCCTTCCTTCCTTCTTTCTTTCTTTCTTTCTTTCTTGCTTTCCTTCCTTCTTTCCTTCTTTCCTTCTTTCTTTCTTTCTTTCTTTCTTTCTTTCTTTCTTTCTTAATCTGACCTTTTTACCTACTCACTGTAGGTGTAGAGGGTTATAGTTGCACCTGATCACCCTCAGTGACACACACACACACACACACACACACACACACACACATACACACACACACACACACGGTAGCACTCCTCTGGTCGAGTGATCGGCCCGTCGCAGAGACCTCTACCTGACAACACACCACTGACAAGAGACAGACAACCATGCCACCAGTGGGATTCGAACCCGCAATCCCAGCAAGCCAGCGGTCGCAGGCCCACGCCTTACACCGCGCGGCCACCACGGTCGCCCAGGCCGTTTATTACGTGGAGAGTATTAAAAGACGTAATCACAACCTGCGAAACAGTAGACTTACTGCTAGATGCTGTGCCCATTTAAGCTGAGTTGGTGTATACTTCTCACCAGAGCAATATCGGGTATGCTGTCCAGAATGGATCTAACAGAGCCCTAATCAGACAGTAGGAAGCTTTTTCTGAGGCATTCATACTGTCTGATGATCAATAATCCAAAACAACCTGTAGTTTCTGCTCGTAAATACGTGCTTACTTACGCAGTTTACCCGTGTTTTTAGTGTTCGTCTGCAAACACACATACACAAAAGCGTAACAGTTTAAGTTCTGCTACCATTCTTTCCCCATTAGGTAATCACAAACGCAAAGTGGCTGTACTTGCCAACAACTTTATGTTATTATGAACCTCTCGAGAAGTATGTAGCGTCTTATGCTTGGGAAGCAACCCCAGCCTCGACTTTTAAAAAACTGTCTCCAGGTATTACTCTACAAACCCGTTTCTAAAACGTCTCATGAACGTGCCGTGCAAGTTCAGAAAAACAGTGGCTTAACAGTATCCATACAAGGATGCTGTACCTACTTATAAGAGTGGATCAATGGGACGATTATCCATGGAAACTATGGAGATTCAAAGTGTCGGTTTTTCCTCTTGAAAGTCCAAAGAATTTTATAGAGGTATGATATAAGAATCCCTTTTCTAAGTACGTGGGGTGTTTTTGAAATACAAATATTTCTATCGTTTTATTATATGATTTCTTTTAAAGGATGGCAATTATTTACTTTAAGGGTCGCAACTGACCCATCCACACGATGTGGCAAATCAGAAAACTTTAATTTAATGACACTAATTCCTCTAGTACGACATAAGGCTGATATCAAATGGTAAAACAGGACATATGTATTCTGGAATGTCAGGTAAATTTATAAAATTCATTCTGTACTTATCCGTAACTGTAAAACAATAACAAAACGTTCATCCGTTTATCCACAGGCCTACAAAACAGCAATAATACACAAGTATGTCGACAACAAGACCCATCCAGTTGATCCCACCCTGAGTCCTTGGAATCAAGTGTAAAAAATTTCATATTCTTCTATTTCTTTAACCTTTATTTCAAAACCACCTTCTTCAAAAAAGGCAGTCCTGCTTCCAAGCTGATTTTCCAATGACAATTTGGCATCTCACACAGGTTTTAAGCAAGGGACTCCAGCTTCCGCATAAGCATTCGCCGCGTAGTTGCCTAGGACATGGAAAACCCCCCACCTTATTGAACCGAAACAATAACTGAGGCTGTGGATGGCTGTCAACAAACCCAAACCGAATTTAATCGTCAAACAGAGCTCTGACGAATAACAGTGCTTATTGACGGATATTTTAAGCTCCAGTTTCTGGAGAATCGAGTTAGCTGCTGATGCCTGAATAGTCAAACCCAGTTCTGCTAGTATTTTAGTGACGGCAGTGTGAGACATATTTTACATCGGTGACATGCGCATGGACTAAGGGGTAACGCAATCACATGGAAAGAGGTAACCCAGCCTGAAACCTAGGCTGCTTTGAAAAATAAAATGTAGCAAAAATACGAGTATTTTCTCTCTCCATCTGAAGTATGCTATCAAATGTAAGTTACAAACACGTTTCGACATTACTCACCTACACTACTTCACTGATCTATGGACAAAATTTAGAATAAGAAATTACGCTGATGAAATGAGCCGTAGGTCATTTAACAGTGTTGTATCAACTGCAGAGATTATGTGTAGCCTGTACAATAAAGAAGATTCTTAGGTATTTCAATTACTATCCGCTAAGGGTCATGTCAGAGCTACTCTGCCCCTGGTCTTAGTTGGTTCATTAATTAGTGAGTCAGTTAAAAAGTTAAACCCTACTGAACCGACTAAATGGTTACTGACACATCTGTCTCACAAACAGCTTACTGGATGGAACGTAGATTGTTTAATAATCATGTATCAACTACAGAGGTAATTTAGGTCGGGCGAAATACTATGACTACGATGAACCTGAGATAACTGGGGGAGACGATAGGACCTATGTAAGAAATGATGCTGACACTATTCTGGACGGACTGAGGAAAACCGCGATAAACTCTATCGCACACCCTCTACATGCAAGTTATATTCCTAGGGTCAGAGAGATCAAAGTTCAGTCCAAAACAACCAAAAAACAAACTTATAACTTTTTACATCTTGGCACTTAAGTTTTACATGGGAGAAGCAATAACATTTATTATTTTGAACATTATTATTATTATTACTGTTACAACCATTACTATCATCATCATCATCATCATTATCATCACTGAAGTATTGCTTTATACCAAACCACGTTTGAAGTTAACAAGAAGCATAGCTACACCAATAAATTTTATCACAATTTGTATCATGATTTTCATTGGGATGTAAATTCAAGCAATCATAAGACACTGCAATCAAAATATCGTACATAAACGTATATAATGAAGATTGCATTTGAGTAAGACTGATAGTCCAAATTCTACTGAACTAGCCTAAAACAATATCTTCTGCGTGGCCGTTTTAACAGGACGGAATCTGCAGAGTTTTTACAGTCACTGTCCACGTACAGAAAGGAAACAACAATTTGCTGCTCGATCGTTCGTAATATAACACAATTACCTAAAGCATCAAAACAGATACGCAAGTCTTAATGCTAGAAAATCTGTTGCTATTATAATAAAATATATGAAACAGAGAAATTTCGCAGCCTTCGTCATTCCGAACCCTAAGCGTATGCTTTTACAATCACAGGATAATGGTGTGCAGACTGGCAGACACCTGCAAGTGCGTCTGTTCTGTCACAGTTCCAGCGTGTAGTAAATACACAATTCTACATATCGAAGCACGACGAAGGGGGATGGAAAATTTGGGCATATTATTTGGGGTTTGACACTGTAGAAGTCAATAACGTATTGTACTCCCAGTATCATGGCTTAATGTCATGTGTAGTTGGTCCATAAAGGCGTTGTTCAAAAAGTCTGCGAATATCCATTTATTTAAATTAACTCAAAAATTTTTCGGGAAGTGCACAGAAGAGAGTCACTGATATTCAAGAAATTCCTCAATTTGAGTTCTTCACACTGAAGACACCTCATACTTTATAACAACAACTAAACTTGCGTTTGTAGCTCTACGCTGTACGTCTAGTACAAACGTTCTCAGTACAAAATAAGTCGACATCAAAGGCCCACAGCGTTTTCAGCAGCCACAGTACGTGAAATATTAAGATAATAGAACTTCAAGAAATATAAGGGAACGCCAATACAAGAAAACCACATCAAAACATTTATATCTTCTATAAGATCTTCAATGGTAATGAAATTACTGAAACTGGAGTAAAATCACAATGTATGTAGTTGCTCCTCCTACAAATCCATACAGAAATGTAAAGTCAAGACTGAAAAACCCGAACGCCGTAAACTGCAGTTTCGAGTGAAGTAACTGTTGTGAAAACCGCTCTAGCTCGGCCGATACATCAGAAGATAAAGCTTCTATTAGTAAAAGTTTGTTGACAACAGTTGCCGTACGACCGGCTTCGCGGCATGCAGAGGTACAAGAAGCAGTAACGCCGAGAACAGTTGCGATATGGACAGACACTAGACATATAAGCGGTAAAATTCCATCCACGTGAGCAGCACTCATGTTACCTTGATGCGAACTTACGTTCGATATCATTACCAAATGAAAATATTTTACTACAGAAAAAAATACGTACGCCATAGCCAATAGCAACTGAAATCCATAAGCCGATTCTACTAATCCACCTATATCGTGGAGAATGGCATAAACACACCTGAGAGTGTGTACATTTGCCGCATGCTGGGGACGAGAATGTGACGTGAATGCTGACGACGGTGAGGCAGAGGGCACGGGCCCAATTTTTGTATCCGATATAAAGACTGAAGCAGCAGTAGCACTTTGGTCGAGAGAAGTAGAACTCGGCATATCATCTGCGAGTGGCACAGATACTGAGCTGAAAGGTTTCGGAAAGCGAAATTTGCGTTTGGTAAATCCCACTTTGTTTTCCAAGCCAGTTACTCTTCCATGGATGTCCCCAGACAAAGACAATTGCCTGTTAACACAGTGATACCTCTGCTTCAGAACATACATATAAGTAACAAAATGAACTACCATCATGGTGCTTAAAAAATGAACCAAAAATCTGACAAAGATATTAATGTGCTCTTTCCCTCCTTTTCTCCACAGTTCGTAACCGTGCCGAACAAGTAACAAAAATATAAATAGCACAAGTTGCAAGATAATGACAAAACTCATTTTCTTATGGGCATTGTTGTTATTGTGCATTAATATCTTATCAACGTGGCTAAGTTTCAACGTTATTTCTATTAATTTTCTTCTGTTACACGTGATTTCTAGCCCGAGACAGACCACTGCTGTAGCTTCTGATAAACATAAAGTTACTGTCTGCGTCACAGCGTACGTTAGTTTCACACTGGGAAATTCATAAACAATACTCCACATCAACGAATAAACCAGCCAACTCAACACGGCTACCAGCATTACTCCTGTCCATAGAGCTGCACACTTTGATGTCTGGAATACTTTTTCTTCGCCACACGCATCACTATTGTTTCCATTTCTATTCGGACCTGCAGGATTTGAAGACGGGTGTATTTTGTAAGTGTAGGAAGCTAATCCCAGAAGTCTGGATACGTAGTATAGAGGTAACGTAGCAGAATACACATCATTTGGTTTGAAAGGATTCATTTCTTGCAGACAAAACTGTCTTCAAGTCGTAGCCAGCCTAAACGTCCGCTACTGCGACCCCACAGCAGACTGACCGACGGACAGATCAAGGCAGCGGTATTGCCTTTGTCACTTAATCTCATAATTAGCGCCTGCACTTGTCAGTGATAGTGAACACGAGCTGTCCGTCATTCGGTCTTACAAAAACCTCGCTATTAATGCAACTGAATGGAGTGACACGCCGAAATGCTAGATCCCAATACGGAGAAAAATTATTTCTGCAAAGCCTATACCTAAACGATTGGTGTGATCTGCTGTTGAGAGTTTGTCTATAACTTGACAAATTGTTTCTGCCTGTTCCCGCAACATACTGAAGTCATCAAGTATGAAAATGTACGAAACTATCACCTTACAGTCCTACGTGACTCTCTTGACACTTGTTCGAACAAAAAACAGGATAGTGCACTAAGTTTAATGGGCACGATTAATGCACACTGATTCCTGATAAGTGGTTGACACGCCATCAGATTATCGTCCAGAAACGCGAAAGTATATTCAATCTTCATTCTCATCCATTACACACGACAAAGAGCTAATTAAACGTCAGGATAAAAACCCCCACAAAATGTACAGGATAAAGATCAGCAGCAGCAACAACAAAAACAACAACAACAAACCTGGCAACGGAATGGATGGTATTTATGCATTCTATGGGCAAAGAAGCTGCAGAAACGCGTCTTTTCACAGCAGTTGGAGGGTACAGACTAAAGGATGGTAAAGGTAATATAGGTAGCAGGGAAGTACTCGGAGTGGCAGACTTCGATAAGGTAACAGAAAGTGGCAAATTAATGTCTAAAACATTTGTAAATAAGGACTTTATTTTACCTTTGAAAAGACAAAATCAGTATCCGGGATAGGGTAGTCGGTAGAATGACTGCCCTGAGGGTTGGATCACCGAGAGTCGTCGTTCGTTCTCCAGCATGGGCAAGAGATTTATCTCCTCTCCAAAACGTCCAGACTCGCCCTGGGGCCCAGCCAGCCTCCTGTACACTGGGCACTGATGGCCCTTTCCTCCGAAACAGAGCAGCTATGGCGTGAAGATGACCACTCAACCTTAGCTACTGCCGAGATTTGAAATGCGTGGAGTTATACCTCCACCCCAAATGCCTTCATGGGCGTGCGCAGGGCAACTTTACATGTACCTTTACCTTCCAAATAACATTAAATTGTATCTTAAAGGAACAGGGTACGAAAGATGTGGACTATATGTCTCTGCATTGAAACATGGCCCAGTAATATGCTCTTGTACACAACATAAAAACACTTCCGGTTCCATAAAAGATGGACAATTTTTGACTAGACAAATAATCACAGGTTCCTCACAGACCATCCTGTTCTATGACAACTGGTTAGTTGTTTAATATTTCTGCATTAAAACAGGCACAGCTGCTAAGTTACACCAAGCAGCAAGTGAATGTCATATATGCTACAATAAGTATTAAAAATTAAAACAGGCGGGGTCTACTTATCGATTAAACTAAACGACAAGTACACAGAGTAACTGTCCATCTGAGGACAATCAATGGACTATGATTATCCTTGTTTTGACACAACCAGTGCGCCTTGAAGAACAAAGCACCTCAATCGAATCGTTTAATACGTGCTGATTGTGAGGCAGATCCACGTCAAAGCAAACGTATATGCCACAACTGTGCAAACACGCTAATCGATTCGCGCCTGTTTATACCACAGTAATCCTGTGTTACAGTGTATAGATGAGCCCGCGGGATGTGCAAAGGGGACAAACAGCTGACTACAAAGACGATCACTGCTCCCATTATATGCAGGCCTCTTTATTTTCTATTTAACATTAATTACTGTGATATAATCACATCAATAATTGGATTCCACCGAAGTACAAATCTATGTGCTTATCATGCAGTATATAATTCCCACTTAAACCTATCACGATAATAACAATTAATAATATTTTTGAGTACCAAACTACAACTGCGAGGAATACAAACACTAGTGATAAGTTTCCACTGTTTTAATATATTGAAAACAAAATCGTTTTCAGTGAAAAGTAAGAGAGGAACTGCCTGATCAATGCTATATTGCCCTTCGCCTCTTCTTTTTCACCAATTTGCCTGTCTCTCTAGAGTGCGTTATCTCACCATCCTTTGTGCGTTCTTCTGGCACTATTTTTCCCTTCATAAGAGCAGTTTCCTGCTCTTCGCACAATCCGATCGCATGCTACTCCCGTCTCGTCCTTACCGTCCTTTTTATATCCATCATTGTCCTGTTCGTGAATAGAGTACTGACGACTGATGTATCAGCCTCTCACACAGACAAACCCTATTTTCTCCCCCCCCCTCCCCCCAATATATCTTGCACACAATTTATTCTTCTCGTATCTGGCCCTTGTAGTGGTTGTATGGATGAAAATTAGCCCAGTAAATTTTGTATAGCTTTAGATTTGGTCGTCTCTATCGAAATATTTATTTTGCCTTAGAGTTCTATTTAAATATTTGGATATTCGCTGACACTGTTTCTGAGGCTCCATTACGTGTTATTTCATCTCGCAGACATTGCAAAGTTCATTACTGTAATTATTCAATAAGCTTATTATGAAATAATACACCTTTTAACCCTGCACGCTACTTATTACAGCAGAGCGCCACCATCACGTTACACATCCCACGTTACTTAACATTTAGTTTACCTCATGCACCTTACCGTCAAAAGTAATTACTCGCAGGGAGAAAAACTGATAAGTGGCATTGCCTAAGCGATATCAAAGTACCGCACGGTCAGGGTGATGCAATAAAAACTAAATGTAGCATGTAAGCTGAATGTCAGTTATTTTAAGGTTGTCCAATTCGCGCATTTTTAAATGAATGTATCCACTTATTATATCAACTAAATACACATTGTTAGTTGCATATGACTGTTAACATGTAGGTCCGACATGTTTCGGCACAAGCGTACCATCTGCAGGGAGCACAATATGCCAGGTTTAAAACCAATTGCCCGTGATAAGCTGTTATTTACAGTGTTGCACAGTGTGCAGAAGGCTGTAGTAGACATCAACAACGGAGCCTACTGCAGACTGTGCAACCCCGTAAATAGCAGTTTACCACTGGCACTGGTGGTACCATTGGATATTCAAACGTAATGGTCATATGGAAGAATCTCCTTTCCTTTCCTTCTGCCTTGTCTATGATTCTGCATATAAACGTGTCGGTTACTCTTTAAAGTTAATTACTCGTACTTGCAAAAATGTTCCAAGCAACCCTCACACACGTAGCAATGTAATGTTAGACCTATGCACGTCATGAAGGCGTTTGGTGGGATGGAGCTATACTTCTACTCATTCTGAACCTCGGTGCTAGATGGAGGTGAGTAGTCAGGTTCACGCTGCTACAGTTTCAGCCCGGGAAAGACAACCCTAGTACCGTTTTGAATACAAGGCTGAGTGAGCCCCAGAGTCAGTCTGCACGATGTAAGTAAGTAACAATCTTTTGCTCATACAGCAAATCCAAATGTACCTAGTAAACTGCGGTTAATCACGAACTGTGAATCGCCAAGCGAATTTTTGGTACATCTTTCTGAATGGTGGCAAAATGAAAAGCAGAAACAAAAAAAAAGCAGTATTAACCCCATGGCAAGATTTTTGGCTAAACAATTTGTGAACATGTGAAATAACGGTCGAATAGTTAGCTGGAGTATTCAGAGAGTGCTGAGTCTCATTACGGAGAATTAGTCGGTAGGTCAGACAGGCAGTTATGCGAAACGCAGCCTAGAGGGATTATTGAAAATTATAGCCAGACTCACAGGACAGTTAAACCTCGACCCACGAACATTCTAAAACTTGTGCCTTATGCCCTGTTACACGTATAAACCTCTACACTGAAATCCAAACAGATCTATTATATTTAATTTAATAATTCCCAGTATGGGAAATTGTAATACTGCAGTACTAATTTATATCATAGTTTCCTCCTATGAGAAAAGACCTGTTGCGTGCTTGTTTTAATGGACACCGATTATTTTGAACTTATGCATTTTAGGCACAAATTAAATGTCTTTATCGTTATATTGCGGCTAAAAACAGATCACACTGCAGGATCACGCGTAAACGTATTTCCCAAACCATAATAGTGTCCTTTCGCTTCTTACTCTTATTTCTGTGTTAAAGTTCCTGGAAGACCATGGAAGTATTATGCATAAAACTACCTATTCTCCACTGTCAATTCGCCGGTAGGCAGCCATACACGATTTAAGGCACTATTATTATCATGACAGCAATATGGCAATAATAACCGGAAACAAGCGCCGTATCGTGTCTATTCTAATAGAGGATCTGAATTCCGTGATAAGAAACAACGCTTTATTCACGAGATAAAGACGGAATTCGAAACCGTGTGAAGAAAATTGCATAATGAAAAGCCTCACAATTTGGATTCGTCAGCAAATATAATTAGGGTGAACAAATCAAGGAGAATGAGACGGGCAGAATGTGTACCACGTGTGGCAGAGATGAAAAATATGTTCAAAATAGGCTTACAGAATTGATCATTCAAGCCATTTAGGCAGATTATTATATTATCTACACGCTTTACTTGATTCAGTCTGAAATGTTCTACCTTCCGCCCCCCCCCCCCCCTTATACGGTGTCCTGCATTATACACTGTGGGACTGGCTTGAAATTGTCATCAGCACCCATGTCAGACTATTTCTCTATTTTCCGAGACACACCCCGGGCGGTGAGCGTGTCTCAACAACTTATAGCTCCCGACACACCCAGTAGTATAGCTGTGGACGTTGACACTTCTGTTGCGACACAACCCCTATCAACTATAGCGCTGCAAAGCAAACTGACACTATGTTTGGTTTTGTAAATCATGCTAAGGTTGTATCCACTTGCGATCAGCTTGAAATCTTTATAGAGGTAAGAGCCACAGCGCCAACAATTGCTCCACCTATATCGAGCCATCGTCTGTCCCCCCAGTCCTTAACAAAGGTCAGCTTATTAACCTTAAAAAGCATAAGACCTTGCAGAAAAATAACTAGTTTATCGTCACTGCATTTCAGTTTAACCAAAAATGTTATGAAGAGAATCAAATTCTTATAAGATCCAAGATCAAGAGTGTACTGGGGACGAAAATAAGGCTTACTTGACAAGTTGTGTTTCTAGTCCCATAGAATACATGGAATTCTAAATAGTTTTACATTCCTTCTCACAAATATTTTACGTATTTGCTGTATCCAGAATGTTGTAGGATGTAAACGTGTAAGGACGCCATGTGAGTGACTGGACGACAAGTTGTATTAACTGCTGGAAGATGTTAAAATTTGGCTTCTGTGAAGTAAACAGTTAATCGGTCAAAGTATAAGGTAGAGATACTCGTAATCGGCGTGTTTCATGCTTACTACATGCACTGAGAGGCGGTCAAGGACTGACTTAGAGAATTAGCACATACCGATACATTACCTCTGGTAGTGTATGTAGAAACAGGTTCAGGAATGATATATCACAGTGGATTGCGGTGAAAATATAGACTTCAAGAAAGAAGGTCGTGTGTGAGAATGGTTAATTCGTTGTGAACAAATTATGAATATTAGTGGCAAATAATGTAAATGTAATATGAACATTTTATTTAAAGATTGTGGCAAGTGCACGTCTAAAGTCGTCGAAAAAGAGGGGAGGTAAAGAAATAAAACAGAATGTGACTTGGTAAAAGTACGTAATGGTTGGGTTGTATATTGCCAGGCAGAGGTCTCTGCGACGGGCAGATCCCTCGTCCAGAGGAGTCCTAGCGAGTGTACATGTGTGTGTGTGATCTCGAAACCTCACCAATGGGGAGGCCTAGGCCCGAGTAGGGCTGTTGCGCCACAAAAACAAGTAATGATGTCAACTGAACACCTAGATAAAATTAGTACACCCCCCCCCCCCCCATATATTCCGTACCTACCGCCATCGCATTAGTACAATGTGTTTTGTATAATGTATGTATGTATGTATGTATAATGTGTTTTGATCACTAAAAGCAGCCTTCCATGGATGAAGATCTCCTAGTGATGACGAAGTTATGGACGTGGTGTACACGTGGCTTCCATCGCAACCGAAATCTTTCTTCGCAGAGGGGTTCCGAACGCTTGCGAAGCGCTAACAACATGTGTTGAAAAACGGGGTGATTATGTTGAGAAATGATACACTTTGCGTTTGTCACAGATAGTTGTATACGAAGTAATTACTAAATTCACTCTAATTTTTGACTCTGCCTCGCAATTTTAAGGCAATTCTAACTTCCCAGAAAAAACACACTGCCTCTGTACTTCAATAATCAGTCGGTGAATGATTAGGTCACAGTTCAACGTTAATGCAGACAGCACACAAAGCCTCGCACTGCAATGCAAAGGACTAACGAGACACGCAACATGCGTGCAACGTAACACTGAGGTGAGTTCGCGTAACCACTATTGCCGTGAAAAAGCAGTAAGTATTAAATATTATAACATATTTTTTCTACATTATCTCATAAACGGCATAATTTTCGGAAAAACGTTTGAATACAGAACGTGTGTTTTGATTTTCTCTACAAATTTTGTCCGAAATATGTTTGTGTTTTGATTTTCTCTACAAATTTTGTCCGAAATATGTTTGTGTTTTGATTTTCTCTACAAATTTTGTCCGAAATATGTTTGTGTTTTGGTTTTCTCTACAAATTTTGTCTGAAATATGTTTCATTCTAAGAAGAATTCAGACAGATACCACAAATGTGCATACGTCTACACGTAAAGTACCCACTATTCTTGTGAGATCGTAACAAAACTTGAATTTTCTCGACATCACTTCGAAAAATCCTCAAATATCATATTTCACGAAAATAGGTCCGGTAGGTGCCCAGTTTTTCCACGAGAACGGAAGGGCAGACAGACAGACAGATAGACACGACGAAGCTCACAGTCACTCGTCACAATTTTGCGAACGCACCTACAAAACTGTCAGAAGTTCTGTGTATCAGTACCTTGTATTTGTATCAAACTAGTGCAATGGGATCATTATTTAATATTAAACACGTTTATAGCTACATTTCAGTAACCGATTACCTATAAACATTAGTTAACATAAAAAAGAAGAAACACTTATCAAATTAATTAAATGTTACACATAAGTAAGCATATGGACTCGACACTATATTCTCTTTTACATACCCAGTTGAATATATAATATGCCTCTTTTCACCGTTTAAAGTCCAGTTTTGCTACTGCATCCCCTGATTTAATAACAAGGAACTCTGCCGTTTGTCACGCAGTGCATTTGTGTTACGCGCAGTTCTAAAAATAAAGATCTATTATTTCCCTAAACAGCATTAACCAGCTTAATGGGCTGTGATCTCTGTCAGGTGGAAAATTAATTTTTATGTATAGTCCATATTAATGTCGGAAATAACCCTGTCCCAAAGCCACTTTGTTTGCTACAAATCCCCGGCGGGCTGCCCTGGGAAAGAAATCGGGTCTCTACGGCAATAAGTCGTCGAATGGGCAGTCATCTCTAGCCTGCTTTATTTTTGCATGTGGTAACCATCATTTCTGATGCAGAGATTCATTTTAGTCCACCTTTAGTTACTTTGTAATTAACCATCATTTATGATGCAACTGTAATGTCACTGCAGTCTGCTTTACTTACGTTACAAAATAATTTTATGCTAGCAGAATTATAATCTTTTGACCATTTACATATTTTATAAAATACGCATTTTTACTTCGCCAAATAACAGCTTTGTTTAGTTTACTTTAGTAATTTGGTAAGGTACCCATCATTTATTTTGTACATACAGAGTTTTATCCTGCTTTAGTTATTTCAAATGATAATGACTATCAGTGTTGCAGACACTGATAGTCATTTCAGAATACTTACTCAAGACACATGAGTCGTATCTGTCTAGTTTAATCATTTTATAAGATGAAAATATTTTCGTTTCACTTATTATAAGACACATTCTTTTTCAAGTAATTTGTATTATTTATTATTGTAAGTCATTTGTATTCAACATTAAATATTTTATAAAACAGCCTTACATATTTCGAAAATTATGTACTTAATTCGAACCTCCCCTGGTTCAAAGATAAGGTCACGTGTGTCGTAGTCATTTTTTAGTCTGATTTAGATAGCAGCACAGGTACAACGCAAGCTTGCGTGTATGTGTGTCTATGCGTGTCTGTGCGTGTGAACCTTCTGAATTATGTGTATTATGTTTGCTAAAAACATCATGTGGCTCTAGGTCACTTCGTACATTTTAATTCGCGTATGTTCAATGATCATACGAAAGCCTTGGAACATTTTGAAGCAGAAAAGGAAGGAAAGAGTGAAAGTACAGACGGTAATATATTTTTAGTGCTTCACAGATGATTGTGTACAGAAAGGAGAATGAGAATTACATCTCTGAAAGTTTAAGACGGAAACTTATTACGGGAGGAAAAGTAAAAATAGGGTAAGAAGGAGAGCAGTTTCCTATGGTCGCTTTGAAAAGCGAGATCTTTTCGAACATCTTTCTGCCACAAAAAGTACACGTTCTGTAAAACTGGAAGCAACTACCGAGACATAAAGAAATAGAAGAGGTGGAAGACTGAGAATCCTGTTTCTGGATTTTTAGGATTCGGTAGAAGCAGGTCCAAATAGCCTTCAAAAATTTGTAAAAACACTTAAGTGAAGCCACTGTATTAATTTCTACAAATCACTATCACAGAAAGCCAATAAATGTTTGCGAGTGGTAGTTTTACCTTATTAGGCCAACTGCAGTGACAGACATGTTAAAAACCCTCACAGTAAACACGAACTAAGTTTACAAAAATGGCCAATGCGATTATTGAGTGGCTATCATGGCTATTAATAACTTATAACAAAATCAGCATTATTGATAAAATGCGAAGTCAGAACTAAAGACAAGACCTATCACTAAATGTATAGGATGGAAGAAATAGTGGATTATTTCAGCAGACAATAATTGTCACAATTGTAATCACCTGCAAAGGTATATTCAAGGAAGAGTCTAATTGGACACACGCAAAGAAAGTCGACGTAAAACGTTTATTATAAAAAATTGTATTTGACGGTTTCTGTTGTGATCTTTAAAACCACACAACTGAATTTAATTAAATAATGGAAATCTGCTTTTAAAAGCAAAATAAACATATATCACCATTCAAAGTCTTTGAAGCTTTTGTAGTCACCAGCTGGTTAAGATACACCACAACTTGCACAGCAATCCACTTTTCATTATCTTGTACACCCCACCACAATCCACCCTCATCGGCTATACGGTATCCTTAGCCAGATGAATGACTTCACCGTACTCAAATCTTCCTTATTAAAATCCATTTTAATATTACCATTTCACAACGTTACAAAGTCCACTTATCTTTATTTAGATAGCACACAAGGCTGCCCAAGCCCTCCCTTTGTGTGGGATTCTGACTTTTACTTAATGATATTTGGTAGGAACCCATGACAGGTGTCAGCCCGTCACAATGATCCTGCCTAAACAGACCTTAACAGAAACACAATAGAAACAACGCAGATATATCCACATCACACGTGGCATTCAAACCCACAATATCTGTGTTCCATTTGTATAATAAAAGGATTCACATCTTATGCCGTGGCGTCACTGTGATTGGTCTCACTATACAGTGCCATTTGGAATTTAAAATTTAAAATTTTAACTCATTATAAAAGGAAATTAATCAAATCCGTGACATGATGAATAGGGTAATCTGTTTTAAGAGACAACTCCCTTGCTCGCTCTCTTGCCTTACTGAATATATTCACTGTGCAAATAACTGTGCTGTTAACGAACATGGGCAAAATTCTACTCCCTAAATTCTGCGCTCAGATTTTTTAATGACTGTACCGAATAAGCTCACAGGGTTAAAAGAAATTCGTCAATTAAAAAGTTATGTCGACGCACCTTCATAACAATAAAAGTAATTATTCACAAATTACCTTATTCGTTTTATATTCTTATCACAAAATTCGCTCGCCTATCGTCAACATAGCTGGAAAATCACACTGAATATTTCTGATGAACGCTCCAGATTCCACAGCATTTAACACGGTAGAAAGAATGTGTAAATAATGAACCTGTGACATGAAAAGTATCAACTAACAGTTAAAGAAAGGAAACAGAATATTAATTTGTAAATTAATGTACCAGGAATTTAAAGATATTAAAAGAAAACCATATTAAAATACCCACGTCTTCTACAAGATCTTCCAGATTAATGGAATTACTGAAACTGGAGTAAAATCACAATGTATGTAGTTGCTCCTCCTACAAATCCATACAGAAATGTAAAGTCAAGACTGAAAAACCCGAACGCCGTGAACTGCAGTTTCGAGTGAAGTAACTGTTGTGAAAACCGCTCTAGCTCGGCCGATACATCAGAAGATAAAGCTTCTATTAGTAAAAGTTTGTTGACAACAGTTGTTGTACGACCGGCTTCCCAACATGCTGAATTACACGAAGCAGTAACCCAAAGTACATTTGCAATATGGATAGACACTACACACATAAGCGGTAAAATTCCGTCAACGCGAAAAGTACTCAGCTGATCTTGTTGTGAACTGACGTTGGATATCATAACCACATGGAAGTATTTCACTACGGACGTAAATATATATGCCATGGCCAGTAGCAACTGAAGTCCATACACAGAATTTACTAAGGCACCTATATCGTAGAGAACGGTGTGCACACTTCTGAGAGTGTGTATATTTGCTACATCCTGGGGACGAGACTGTGACCTGAACTTTGAAGATGATGAGGCAGAGGGCAGGTGCCCAATTTCCGTATCTGATAGGAACATTGAGGTAGCAGCAGAAGCCTGCTCAAGAGAGCTCGAACTCGGTAAATCATCTGCATGCTGCACCACCACAGTGTTCTGGGCCGCAGCTACACCAAACTTGTGATGTGTAAATCCCACTTTAACGATCTCCAAACCAGTTCCTCGATCGTCAAGGTCTCCGAGCAAAGACAACTGCCTGTTGACGCAACGAAATCTCTGCTTCAGGACATGAATAAAACTCACAAACTGAATTATCATGACGGTGCCCATAAAGTGAATAACCAGTCTAATAAGGACATTGATATAGTCGTTTCCCCTCCTGCTCCACGTTTCATATCCGTGACGAGCAAGTAACAAAGACACAAACACCACAAGTTGAAATAATACAAGACCACTTATTTTATTATGGACGTTGTTAGTGTCTGGCATTAATATTTTATCAACCTGATTAAGTTTCAGCATTATTTTCTTCAACCGTTTTCTGTTACGTGTAAGCTCCAGCCCCAATGAGGCCATCGTCGTAGCAGCTGATAAACACAAAGTCATAATCTGAGTTACAACGTACGTTAGTTTCGCCTCGGAAAAGTCATAAAGGATCTTCCACACCAAAGAATAAACCAGCCAAATCAGGAGGGCTACCAGCAGTACTCCTGTGTACAGAACTGCGCACTTTGACGTCTGGAACTCTTTGTCTACACCATACGTATCACTACTATTGTTTCTATTTCTATTCGGACCTGCAGGATTTGTAGACGGGTGTCTTGTATACTTGTAGGATGCCAGTCCCAGAAGTCTGGATACGTAGTGTAGAAGCAAAGTAGCAGAATAAACATCATTTGGTCTGAATGCTTTCATTCTTTGAAGACAAAGTTGTGTTTAAGCCAGTCCGGTCCAGTCTTGCTCCAATTTACCCCCCGCCCCCAAAGAACCGACTGTTCAACGCAGCAGAATTCCCTTTAGAGCTTAATCTCGTATTTAGCCTAGGCGCAGGTTAGAAGTAATGAACATCCGCTGTCCATCATTCATTCTTATCGAAGTTCTGTCAGAAATGTAACTGAATAAAGGGAGCGAGGCATAGTACAGCCAAACCGATACAGACAGGATAAGAAGACTCGTCCAACAGCTGCAGCTAAACAAACTGAATTGTCGTTAGCGGTTTGTCTATAACCCGATGATGGTTTCCGTCTGCGGCAGGCAATGCGCCGTGAGCCCCACTTTCACTTAAGATTTCGTGTACGTTAATGAGTGTGTACACCTACAAGTACGTGGCCTTATTACTGATATATGAGTAAAGAACAGAATATCGCAGTATATTCAGTCTGCCATCAAAGTGTATTAGAAAGCCATAGATATTAATCCTGACAAATAGCTGGAACTTCGTCAGACTATAACTGCTTGAATGCCAGAGTCCTGTCGATATTCATTCTCACATGTAGACCCATACTTATATTCCCATAGGATCATAAATACACAAGTCAAGTTCAGAACTCGCCCAATCATAAATTATCGCACACACAAATAATTACAATGTGAATGGGACAAGAGTCTTTCTTAAGGACGTAACAGTCAGTCAAATAGAGAATGAATTATTACATTTTTTGTAAAACGCACTTTCAGCAGGTCCGGATCCTCAGCCAAATGAAAGTAGCCACCACTCCCAAAATCGAAACATTTAAGTCTAATTTTAATATTTTCCTCCCATTTAATCGTAGGTGTCCAAAGTGTTCTTTTTCCTTTAGAATACTCGTGTAAAATACTTCATATATTTTCCAGATCACCCATGCTTGATACTTTCCTTAGTATTTTAGAAATTCTGAAGCCAATGCTTTTGAAGATGTGATGTTTATTAAACGAAGTGTAAGAAAGCAACAAAAAAAAAATTTGGAAATGACAGCACTTGAAAAGAAGGTAATGAATTAGGAAATGGGGCCCAACTGAGGAGGTGCCTGAGGACTGACACAGATCAAAATTTGAGGAAAGCTGTTTTGTTATTTTTGTATTTTTGGAAGACTACACTTCGGACAAATTCCAAACGTAAAGAGTCCTACATGTTCACACTGTAACATTTCTCTCGAAGTGACTACCGTTGATTTTATTTTATATTATCTCTGAATATCCCTGGTCGTCTCAAGAGCCCGGACTCGAAATAAAAATACTTGGAAATAATCTGCGGCCCTACTTTCATATTCGCCTCCTCCATAAACAGGGTTCAATTGGCCGTACCCGTTCAAAATTCTGCCTATCAAAATGTTATGTATTTCTGGTTTCTTCCAATCAGGCTAATTCAACATAAATTTAAATAATCAGCCTACCACCTCAAATACTGACATTCGTATAAATTGTATATAACTTTCCGTTCCTACCTCACAGAGAACATAAACATTGCCCATTACAGCAGTGATTCTTAAAAGTTGCCCCGCGATTTCCGCCAGGTGTTCTGCGAAGTTCTGTATGTTATTTAGCTGCAGATAAAAGCAAATCAACAAACAACTTTGTTTAAAGTACGTTTTACTTATACACTTATAGTACTGGGTACGTCAGGTACCGGAAAAATAATCAGCTTCCGGTTTTTAACGAATCTAGATATTCAGGACCGCAGGAATTAGAAGAAGCCACTGCACCCCCCCAGTCGTGTTGCCAACTTAACGTTCAGTGCGCCGGCATTCCTCGCGGCACGGAGTACTGTGCCATGAGGGAAAACCACTGCATTTTGCACACCAGCCAGTTAATCATAAATAGCGAAATAGTCATTCTTTATTATAAGAACAGTAGGAAGGGCATTAAGTAAACTGTGCAAGAAAATACAAACTTTCTTAATGTTAGAGAAGGTGGATACTGGGCTTTAAACGCTTAATATTTAGGATAAGTTGGATATCACGATATTTGTCATTAACCTACCTCCAGCCGCTGCTTAGTTCTTCTGTAGGTGCTAATAAAATATCGTGTAAAGCCAACTCCATTAGAGTTAGGATGCGTGTATGTCTCTAAACACGTTTTGTCTCCCGTCCTCAACAGTTTGTTCTAATTAGAGCCGAGCACTTGGCAAACGCAGTCATAACGACGTGCTCATTACATAGCAGATACGTTGAAAGAACAATTGCCTGAACTTAAATGAACGGTCTTGAGAGCCCTTCTTACATGCACAGTTGTTTCTGCGCAAATATAAATGGAACGAAAAACGGGGTGCTAACATAACTAAGACTTAATTCAAGCTCCTACATGCCAACATAAACTCGGTATGTCCACAATAGTAAATAATTTAAATACTAACAATTCGTACGTTAAATCGATATATATATATATATATATATATATAACTTGGATAATGGCTGGGTACAGATTGACGTTCAAGGGTCGTAAACAGTAGGGGGAGGAATTTTTTATGCCACCACATCTAGACCCCTTCTGAGATCCACACAGCGTCCTAACAAATGGGTGCCGCACATTTTCCCTGCGGATAAAGCCGTAGAAGTGTGAATTTGGGCACTTATCCACCATCCAGTGCGTAGACTAAGAAATCGTGGATATACCTCAAATCTTCCATATGTCTCCTTGGAGTTTTGCTTAATTAATCACACACAGTCTACCTTCCTTTTACCGTCTTCATTCAGCAGCAATAATTGTGAAAACTTTTAACCTGCTTCGCTTAGACATCAAATAAATATTGAGATATCACAAGGGATAACGAAACATCGCATATTACGAGTACTTACAAGCGACAAATGCACCAAGAAGTTGGTTCACACAAGTTACAGGCTTTTGTCCTGAGTCTAGTTTGCCTCAAAGTATGCGTAAAAATTATACTCAAATTGTAAAGAAAATTTCCCCAGTGAATATTTATCTACAACAGATATTTAAGTACTAGTTTCTGGTACCAGAGAGTCTTGTTCATTACTTTTATTACGAGGGAACATTAAAATTAGCTGTAATTTTATCTCAGGTAGTTTTAAGAAACTCTCAGAGAGTTCCCAGCTCTCCGACGGCCTCTGCATTCTACACGTGACTGACAAGACTGTGTTACGTACATTGTGCGTGAAGCTCCTAAATTGCTTAACCTCTTCACCTATCTGACATTTAAATATACGTGTAAGAACTTTGTTGCCAAACGCTAACTTTTTCGCTGGTGTTTGGAATTTGGGAAGTTGTCTAATTTTCGTAAATAAGCTAAGATACTTGGAAAATTCCACACCCCGTATTGTCAATAAGATACAATGTGTAGCCCAGTCAATTATTCTAAACAAACGTGTCAAAATAACTTAATTTGCGTTACTGAATTCATTTGAAAAGTAAGCTAAGGAGGCCCAATTTTCTTATTACAATTTTCGGTACGATATAAGTGACAGGCAATTTTGCGGTAACGTCCCGTTCACTACATATGTACGTACGTACACACAGGTGTACACTAAAGCACTTTTGATGGTACTTATCATCTGCTTGCAGCGCTGAAGCGAAATTATGGCGGCCACAGATTTAAAGACATTCGCGATGTGGAAACAGTTGTGACACACTGGCTGCTAATACAGGCTACGGGCTGCTAGCAGCACGGACAGAAAAGCTACACCCAAGGCATGACAAACACCCGAATTTTTCCGGGGAGTACACGGAAAATTCCTGATCCCAATGGCCGCGGAGTCTAAGGCGTGGTTCTGCGGCCGCTCAATTGCTGGGATTGCGGGTTTGAATTCCGCCGGGGACATGGATGTCCGTCTGTTGTATGTGTTCTGTGTTGTCAGGTAGACGCCTCTGCGACGCCGTAATCACTCGTCCAGAGGAGTCCCACCGAGTGGGGTGTGTCTGAGTGTGATCGTGAAGCCTCGATAACGAGGGGGCTCTGCCCCACTAGGGCTGTCGAGCCATGTAAAATATACAAAATTAGTGGGATATTATTACAGTTAACATCTATAATCAGTATTAGAGATTAAAATAAAGAACTCACTACGTAAGCATTGCAAATATATTTTATGACTGACCCATGTATATGGTATACGTGCTATTTGTTGTGAATTACTAGTTCTGCGGTCGATGCAAGTCAGGAAAGTATACAGTACAGCCGTCATTATCCTAGAGGAGTAACGTACCGACGGACTGAAGTTACATGACGAATTTTGTACTGTACTAGACGCCGTTCAGCTACTCGATCGCAGTCACAAGAAACCAAACACAAACAAGCAAAGGGTAACTCCCAACACACAGTGCTCTACTGACTAATCATATAATGCTCGTTCTGCGATTTCTCCTTCCTGAAAGGATGTTGGTATTGTCTCCTCACAGTACGTTGCATGTTAGCCCCTATAAAATATTAATATACAAGTAAAGTTACAATGGGCCACTAAAATATTAATATACAGGTAAAATTATAATGGGCCACAACATTGAAATGCCCATCTGAAAATGGAAGGGGTAAACAGACGTGGAGGAACCAAGCTCTGAACTGAACCGTGTTTACAATTTGAAGATAGAAACCACTAGAGCAGCACGGCCACCTTTCACACCTTGGGGACTCGTTCAAACTTGTCGTTCTCCTCAGCATTTGGTATCATGCCAATCCTACTCTCCCAACACGAGGGATTTCCCAGGATCCTAAACCCTTCCTTTTCCTATAACTCCTTTCCCTCTCCTTTCCGCTACTAACCCTTGCCTCCGACAAATGGAGTTCTAATTCCACCCGGATTGGCTGGGGGATTAGACTCTTTGATCCTCCTAACGCCTTCTCTGTTAACATAGAACTCTGGTAAGGCACCAGTTTAGAGTGGGAATGAGCAGAAAGAGACTGAATAAACCAAAGTTGTATCTCTTTCCGAAAGAATTCCACATTATCTAAATAACTCAAAGGAGAAGAACCCTTCTTGTGAAGCTACTGGTTATTTAGCTAGTCATAAATTTTACCGTCTCTTACGGACTCCGGAGGTTTATTGTCGAGTTCAAAAATATTCGCCAGTGGGCCTTATTTGAATCAATTTAATCCAGTATTTACCATCGCGGCCATTAACTGTTCTCTTTTAATATTATCAAACTATGTTTACATTTATGTGGTGTAGCAAAATCCCGAAGCTATAAATTCTGCTGAATACCAGCATCCCAGCAAAGTAGTAGGGGATGTGCCACCAACCGGTTGAACAAAAATTCAGGTTCCACAATTTTTGAGAATTTCTTGACAACTGACCGCTTATTTGCTTCTCCATATGGAATCTTCTCTATGGAGCAAGTTGGTTAATTTCTGGGACTCTAAATTTTTCGTTGCTATGGAGACATGTGTTTATTTGAGAAAAGTGGCGAAGAAGAAACAGCTTTTTATGCTTAGCACAGACTACCATTTCGCAGCCATAACACTAACGCAGTATGAAATATTTTCAAGCTTTCTATTTAATTACACTTAAATAACAGCGCTATATATAGGGCATATATTTAGGAAACGAGATATTTTCTCCTTGTAATTCCTATCTCGCTCTAGGAGTATAGGCGATATTTACAGAACAGGATTCTCCAGCGAGTCGTAAAGTTTGTGAATAAATCTGAAGCTGCTGTGAGAGTCTGCCAGTAATTAACACTGTACAGAGAAGTTCGATCGTACTCCAGATTCTCCCCACCTAACTGATTCCTTCACAAGAAGTTTCATTCCACGCCCCATATGCAAGACGTTCGCAAGCGAAAGCGCGATTCCTACACAGGCACACCTTCTCAAACAAAATCTACGTTGCACGCGACATCTCTTCATTAACAAAAGTCCTCAATATTTAAACCATTTCGCCATTATTCCGAACCTTAAAATGCACTATGAACGGCCAGCCAATTTCATTATTGCGGAATAAGTTAAATGTAACCTTTCATATTTAATTAAATTTCATTTATTTGAAAGGGTCGTTATATTAGATGTGTTCGCAAACATCTGCAGTGCCCAACAGTTCGCCATGGCCGTGCGTCATTCCTTACGCATGATACAACATGAGAGCCTAGAAACTGATTTTCACAAAACTTGGATAATGGAGAATTATATTACAATATTTTATTCATTTCAATTTTCGTTAAAATTCAAACAAGTTTAAAGCAAATCTGCATAAAGGCCAACAAGATTTTCTCCACACATCTTCATAACTTGCTACATATTTATAAAACAAAAACTGAAAACAGTGGAGTACAAAATGGTACATACATTTTATATACACCTTTCCCTTATGTATTAATGATTTTCAAGGTACGTGAACAAACTGGTGCAAATGGGCCAGAATTGTGGTGCTACACGTGCTTTTCTAACTTGTTGTGTATAAAGACGAACATGCAGCTTTTTACTAGAAGTGAGTGAGAAACACTAGACACTTCAGGCACATGTGCAGTTGCTTCAAAAATGTTTTGTTACAGTTGTTACTTTAGTGAGGATTATCATGTCGATGATACAGTACTTAGTAGGTGAAATTGTTAGTTATTTATTACTAGGTTGCTTAATACAGTTTATTGGAATAATTTATTTTTCGATAATTCAATCAAACATTTTGTAAGCATAATCCAGAATATGGAACATACGTAGTTTACACCACACAGACCTGTGGTTAAAACTGGTTTAACACGTAAAACAAGAAATCAAATTCTACGTAGCATACTTTCTTTAAGCTAAGAGTTTTCAGCTATTCGAAAAATTCACCGATTTTAAGGAGTCCGAAATTTCGGTAGCCTGTTCACGAAAGCCGGCTACCTTTCCCTAACATGAGCCACATTAGTCCACTCCATGCCACCCCATCCTATTCATATTTCTTTAAGATGCATTTCAATATTACTCTTGCATCTACGCCTTCCGTGCTTCCTTAAGGTTTTTCCATTTTCCTTCCCCGTCATATGTGTCACATGCGCCGTCGATCTCATCATTCTTGCTGTTATCACTTTAGTAATATTAGGTGAAAAGTACAAATTATGGAACATCAGTATGCAGTTTTCTCCATCTCCTGTTACTTCCTCCGTCTTAGGTACAAACGTCTTCCTCGATTTCCATTTCTTTCTACAACCACAACAAGACTTAACTGCGCGAGGGTGTGTGATCATACTTATACAAATTCTACGACAATAAATAATATTTTGTTTTAACCCCGCCTGAACCTCCATCATTCAACCGAAGCAGGGGTCTCTTTTCTCAAGTCCATTCTTCCTACACATTCATTTCTTCCTGCCCCATTCCATTCTACTTAACATTTACAGGGCATATCTCTATCCATTATTCTAATTTGTCTGAGCTCTACATTTTAAACCAGTAGCGTTTAACGCTCTCCACTTCTAATTAGATTGCTTTGAAAATTAATTGATCTGCCATGGACCGCCAGCAACTAAAATTTGCTCACGTATTTCCCAGAACGACCTGCAATTTCTTTTCCGCCTCCACTCTTGCACTTATTTAATTATTCCCTTAAGTTCCGACTTGTGAACTACATTCTTAGTATCTTGCAGATACGGACGTTTAACGACTTCAGTACTTAAAACTTATCATTCCAGATATCCGTGTGATTATACAAAAAATATCCCTGTTAATTTATTCTTTGCCTGTCACAATTTATGCTCTAATTTATAACACCTAGCGTGTTCTCTGGTATCAGCATTATCCCTGTACACGAAGTGTATTAAGAGCATTTAAAAGTTTTCGATCTCCTTTCTAAGATGGCTAACAAAACAAAAAAATCAGTAAACTATTGTGGATATTTATCAAGTAGCCTCTATGTTTTATAATTACACATATAACGACAGATGATAGTTTATGTGTCCTGCGCTACGACCTGGACAACGTCCGGGGTTCGATTCTTGGCAAGGGCTGAGATTTTTCTCTTTTCCACAACATCCAGACCCATTCGATGGGTACCAGGGATAGTTCTCTCCGGAGTAGAACGGCTGTGATGTGGATATTACTGCACAGCTCCATCTGTTTAGAGGTGAAGAATGCGGGGAGCTGTAATTCCACTCTCCCATACGCATTCAAGTTAATGTGCTTAATTAACCATGAATACAGAGTTATTTAATTGGAATAATAACGTGAAGTTAAGCCATCTGTAAAAGGGCAAATGGTATAAGTATTTAACGGAAGCTGACGGAGCCAGCACACAAGAGATATCTACTTACTTCTCTTGCAATTCCATACCGAGTACTACTCGCGCATGTTAGTTGACAAACCGCCGAAGAACTAAGTGAACCCGACAGATCGGGGGAATTGAATTGAGCCATCAGACGAGGGAAGGCCGGTCCCCTCATTGAGTTAGTGCACACATTTACAGTAAAGGAAGGTCTGCAAAGGACGTGAGCTGACCGCAGAACTTGTACAGTACAGAGAACACACTTAACCCTAAATACTGTCTGCACCTGAAACTTGGAAACTTCAAACAGACCACATCACTGATCTTCACCTTCAAATATTTAGTTAACATTTTAGAAAATCTGAAGGAACGACGTTACTGGTAAGATCTAGGCAAAGATGGGGAAAAGTCTTATAACGGACCTTAATCAAACAGGATGTAAATATGTGAACATGTTTAGGATACGTTCCGTTGGCGGGTCCCTCTAGTGGACGTAAAGAACTTTGGGGTTGAGTAAAGGTTGGGGAATTACTGCAGAGAGTAATTATCCACAAAACGGCTAAGACTGGGAAAAAGATTGTCGAATAATTGCGTACAATTTAAAGAATTATTCTTTCCAAATAGAAATGGAAACTAACATAGAGAACGTCGACGCGCATACAATGGTATGTAAGTAAATCCTCGATAAAATTTTACAGAATGCTGAACAGTGGCAGGGTCTCACTTTTTCCACTTAGATTCCTAATAATGTAAAACCGATTTTGTGCGTAATCACAGTCTTCAAGGTTTAGGGCTAGGAAGCATAACTCTGAAAGAAGCAATTCAGCCTGCAACAATTAACACACTATTCCATATAGACATTGAACAAAATCTATTTACATAGAATTTTCTTAATCTCGTGTTCAGGTTAAAAGGGAAAATTCTTCGGAAATTCAGCTATAATACTGTAAATAAAAACGGAGAGCACTCATCCCTGTATAACTGCATGGCATAAGATGAGTTTCTGAAAAAATTAGAGATGGAGGCTTTGTTTCAATGGCTTTTAGTTCTTCAAGACGTGAATATTATTTGCTTCTAGGCCGTAAGAGAGCATAATCTGGAGGCATGTACCGTCCATCCATAGAAACTTGCTGCTTCAACATCAGGCCTGAAGGCGACAAGCTTCGCAGACAGGAATAAGACAACCTCAAACATCATAGATCTTCAAAGCTAAATAAACACAGTCATTCGCCAATAAATGTATCTTTTATCTTCCACAAAAGAACGAGATTTCGGGAGTTATATTTAAGTTAAAGTCATAGCCACTAACAAATGTACAAATTTTTTAAGCACTCCAAATTCGCAATCAAAGCCTACTAACTGAACCTTCGGTGACAAAATATGACACCAAAGCAAAAGTTCGTTTGTAACAAAAACACTGTTATCGCATTTGACATAAATATTACCCGAGGCTTTAAAAGCAAAAATCCAGTGACAGGAATGTATAATGTTTGACAAAATAAAATCAGTTCCTGTATCTGTGGAAAAATGTAGAACGTATTTTGTTACAGAACTACGAAATTACATACGTTCCAAATGTTTCAAACGTTACAGAATTGTCTAGTCCCACGCATTCTGCTCTGCGTACGAGTACAACTTAATCGTTTACAGCAATGTAGGCTCAGAGAGATGAGTGTGTATTGTGTTCGCCATGCCACTCCCGCAGTTCACCACCTACTGCATACAGCGTTTCGTATAAATGACACCACCCAGCAGGGTGGCTTGTTTGTGTGGTTTAACAACAGTCTATACCCTGGACAGGGTGGCTTTGTGGATCTCTGAAATTACAGTGACTCAACTACATGAACTAGGCAATTAAATAATGGAACTGATTCAATACACATAAATCAGTAAACGTTATTTAGTGGTCGCCTTCGAAAACTTAACTGCTGGCTTTACATGGAATAGGAATATTATACAGTACGCCTCTGTCGAATCATAGACTTCTTGACGTTCATAAACATCCGATTGTCCCTATGTACTCAAATTTCTATTTTCACTTATCTTACGAGTAAAAATAGCCCATGAAGGTTTAGCCCAGCCTAGTAGGCTTGACAGAAGAATGCTGGACAAAACCTCGTGTGAATGAGATGTAACGTTCTAACGTAATTTCCACTGCAAGTTATACAGTTTATTCATAAATTTATTCCTGGGACTGCGCTTGTGGCAGTTCCTGCCCCTCGCTACATATCTCTTTGGTTTATCTAAATATATTCCTCCAAAACATGTACATGTATAGACACATCCCCCACTTCTAAATGACACGTTCACTTTCAAAATAATAGGTTACAGTAATAATTCATGCGTAACTCTTAAATTTCCACCTCATCCACGACTCTTGACGGTATTTTTTGTCTCTCACAAAACAAAACATTTTGTTTGGCTTCTCGTTTTAATATCGACCTGCTCGTAATTTACTGCTTTAACAAAGAGCAGCCTCTTCGTCGTCTCCATCTCTCGTGTTACCTTCATATTTGATGATCATTGTGACTATCAATCTGCCACATCGAAATCCTCCAAATATGTCTCAATTCTACAGTCATCCATAATTAGCTGTTATAAAATTATAAGCAAATAATAATAATAATAATAACCGAAACTAAAAATAATAAAACATAATAGACTCGTTTATTTGTTGGTTTGTTGGCCTATATTACGATAGCAGCACGTTCGAACAAAGCGCTGGCTAACTGGAAACAGTGAAATGGGCTATGATGGTGATATAACACGGTTAACAGCTATACTTTAACATCCAATCTTTTGGGAGCACAGCTGTCTCACATAATCCTCCATACGGCAGACACAGAAATAGTGCTCCATGTTACTTTGCAGTACGCGTGACCATTAGAGGGCTAGTCGTGTTTGGATAATGACATCAAGGCAGCTACGTACAGTGAGCTGTGCATGTCGGTAGGATGGAAGGCGAACAGATGCATATAGAATTTTGTGGTTAGGCATCATGTGTTGAGTAGACTTACATGGCCATGAAGGAAGCAGATGGTTACAAACAAGAATAATATTCGAGATATAAGTTAGGAGAATGGCAGATGACTGGAACTGTGTACATTTGACACGGACGACAAGAAATGTGTTGTATTTTAGAGCTCCAAACAAAGTTACAAATTGAAAGACGCATGAAGTTGATATCTCTAGTTTATACTCATGTTCCAATCTTTGCTGATTTGTCATAATAATAATAATCAATCAATCAATCGGTATTTATTAACGTGCAAGCTTAACAGCAAAGATGCCTATTATAAAGCCAGCACGAAAAAACACACAAAATACAAAAACAGCACAAATACACAAACAATGAAAAAACAAACAAAGGCAATCAAAAGAATTAAATAGATATGTAAAATCACTGGGGCAAAAACCCCAATAATAATAATAATAATAATAATAATAATAATAATCTAGGCGTCACGTATTATCTACTTTCTTTTGTTTCTCCGTGCTTTGTGTTTAATTTCCAAGCTACGATAATTTTTCATCTACATATTTTCAATTTAATTTGTGTAGCCAGGAGACGTTTGAATTGAAATGTTCTAATTGTGGAAGTCTGCGGTTTAGCGGCACAGAATTACGGATATATTTTCAGTATTCCCGCTGCCACATTTCAAAACTCTATGACAGACGAACCTGCGGTTACAAATGTTTTGCCTTCCAGATACGTATCTCCACTGAGTCATGAAAATGCACATAGGCAACAATACTTCCTCCATGAACTCACTATCAACGTTGGTATACATAATTCGACGCAAAAAATTACTCAGTTTTAGACATACTTCTAGAAAATAAGCATAGACACATTAAAAATAAATGCAGAAAGTAGGTGCATTTATGATGTATTTGCGTATTTAGCTGTATAGGACTATACTAGCGAAACCATCTGCTATTGGCACAGGTTTTTCTTAAAATGAACTCTACTAAACTAATTACGTAAAGGTATTACATAGCAAGAATTGAGACACGATGTAAGCTGTCAAGGTACTTCTGAGGCGGACTGAATCAAATATGCGACCAAAGTTTTATTGAAATAATTTGCATCTATCGATATGGACACACGGTAAGTAAAATAGCATACTCCACACCTGTTACAACAATACCTTCCCTACTTGAATAGGAAGCATACTAATGTTCTAATTATACCAATCAAAGTGCATGTACTTACAGGTACAGAACGTGGAAAGTACTATATTCTGCGATGTGACGCCGTGTAGTATGATAAAAGGATTCCGAAATTTCGGACGGCGTCCTGCCTCCAGCCTCTTCCTCTTCTCAATCTCTGGATGACTGACAATAGTTGTCATTGAACACACCTGAGTAGACGCCGCCCCCGCCCTTCACCTGAACACATAGAAACAGTTCCAGTTTAAGAAACGTTGTGTTCGTTCCGCAGTGCCGTATTATGGCAAAGTCTAGAAACAAAGCAATCCTAATTTTAATATGCCACTGCCATAACTATTTAGAATTAAACAAGTTTCATATTCAGCGCCATCACAATCTTTAATCTCGTGTCCGACGTCATCACTTTAGTACCCTTTTTATCAGCGGGTTCTCCAACTAAGCAACGTAAGCTTCATACCTGTACGCGTCGGCCCGGTAGTCGTTTTGCGGTGTGCCATTTTGCAGACGGTCTCTAGAAATCTCGTATATTCTTTAGAAATTTCAAGCATAGTAGTTATTTGCTTTAAGTTCATTTATGTGTACTTCATTAGATATAACGTATTACATTTGGGAGAAATGAGTGTGCTTATTTTCAATTTCGGTATTGTTAATATTTTGTCTCCTTTCTGGATAAATTAAGAATAAACATTCACACATACCAATATATAAATATACATAAAGTGATGTGCAAATTAATTGGGACAAAGCTTATTTATTGCTGTGTTTTGTTTTATTACGAAAATACATCGGATTTTTGCATATAGTATTAGTAATTAATATAACCACCCTTAGCTGCAATAGCTTGTCTTACATGATCTGTCATTGATATAACAAGTTTTTCACAAATATTTCTTATTTCATCATCATAAAACGACGCTTCTTTATGTTAGAAATTAGGCCTAAGCGTTCCTTGGTTGAACATTCCATTTTTCCAAGCCTGCCCTTCACTACACACCACATACTCTCAACGGGGTTTAAATCAGGGGAGTTTACAGGCAACTGGTGCATATTTACTTCCAGTTTTTCAATCACTTTCTTCACTTTTATTGAAGTACGGCAAGGATCAAGGTTATGCCGGAAAATTCCATCACCGTTTGGGAAGTTCTCTATAGCTGGAAAAAACTCCGCGCTTCATAATATAGCAGTCTTTTTCTGAATTTATCAGTCCAATGGAAGAGAGGCTTTCAGGCCCTGTAGAGGTAAAAGATCCCCAAAACATCTTTTGTTGGGATGTTTTACTGTCTGCTGAAGATGTCTTAGTTCTTAGAGGTTCAGCTTGGCTCTTCTGTACAGCAGTTTTTCTGTGCACTTGGACAAAGAAATGGGTTCCATCAGTAAACACAGCCTTTTTACAGTCACCTCTGGTCACATTATTGCATTTTTTGGCCCACTGCAATCGAGTTTTCACCATTTTAGTCGCAAAAAGTTGCTTTTTTATTGGTCTTCTTGCAGTTCTTCCCACTTCCAGAAGTCTGCGCCGCACTGTTCAAAAATCAATCACTACGCCACCGGCTGCTAAGTTTCGATTAAGTCACTGTTTTTTTTATCTGAACTAATAACACTTTTTCTAATCAGTAGTTTGTCAGTTCGGTGTGTTGTTTGAAATATGCGTCCACACTTCCCCTCCTGCGTTGGTGCCACAAGTCCGGTTTCGCTGTGAGTTTTAAGCAGCCTTGAAACTCTAAGATTTGCTGAGAATAACAGAGTGAGTAATATCACAGTAATTGATGTCTGCTCTTGAAAAGCTACAATTATAGCCCCTTCTACTGGGTGTAATATCCATATTTAAGAGATAATGAACAATAACTTAACATAAAACGAGAAAACTCTGGCGCTAAACTGACTCAAACTCGACTGCAGCGGACAGAACCAGCTGAAAAAGGATTACCCTGATCAAGACCACATTCATGAGCACCAAAGACACCCTCAATTCTGAATGTACTAAATAAAACCAATAAACACAAAAGCTTACTTTGTTCCAGTTAATTTGCACACCACTGTATAAAGGAGTTAGGCCTCCGTGAGGTTGAACTTGATCATTTACGTAGTTCTTAGAGTGTTATTAAGACAACTAAACCAAAACGATTAGGACAGCATAATGACGTTTCTAGCAAACGAAAACACAAGATGCATTCAAATATTTTTTAAAGATATTGGATTCAAAGAGACGACCCAGGACAGCTCAAAAAATTGAGTGGAGAGTGTTAAAGCGAACTTTTTCAAAACTTACTGTTGTCAATGTGACAGAATAAAAATGGCACCCACATCGAGTACAAAGTCCAGGCGATTTTCCAGCTATTTACTCCATCCTCCCATACCATCCACTTTCAGAGCAGGAATACCAGAGTTTAAGATAGTGACAGTGACTGGTTCTTCACTGGAAGAACAGGGTTCGAATCCCGCTGGAATAACTTTCATTTCCCTCTACCATTACGTCAAGACCAGTTTCGGAGTCCATACAGCACCGTATCCGGAAGGACATGAAGCTGACTACACATCGTTATCTAGTGTGGAGTTGAAGAGTGAGTGGAGCTGTATCTGTACTTCTCCATACCTCTTCGCGCCGCGTTGATGAAGTTTAGGGACAATGCTCCTTCTACCATAAAATTTCCGCGACTTGGGACTCACAACTTCCCTTCCTCCGTTTTATTCAATTTTTATTCTCGTTGTATATGCTTCACGGTTCGCATCCCCTGCTAAGCCCTCCGCAGTAGGCAAGAGCCGTGTGCGTGCCAAGAGAATTACAAATTACAATTGCACACGACATGACTTCCAAGTATTACGAATAACGCAGCGAAGACGTTGTTAAACTAGAGTTTCTGTACAGTGTAAAAGGTTAGGAAAGCATCTGCAGGGGTAGTATTCCTTCTCCGCAGAAACAAGGGAATAGTCAGCAATGTGTGTGTCTAGAAACGTTAGGCCTTTGCTATTACCAGTTTCCTCGATGCCGCAAACCTATGGTTAATATCTTTTACATTGTTTACTCCGTGCAATTTGACGAAGTAAGAAACCTATGTAACACTAACAAATGCATTATTCTATATTCTTAAATTGTTAGTACGAATAAAATATAGATTAGTGAGTTTGTTGGTGTTACATAAGTTTCTTTCTATGACTAAAGGTTTATGTCTGTTGGTGTAGAGCACATGTGGACCATCGCGGAATGTGTTGTTAAGAGCCGCTGATTCCAAGGTGCCATCGTTTGTTACTATTTACTCAAAGGGTTGCAAATATTTGCAAAATTCTGGGAGCCACTTCAAAGTTCTAGGCGTCAGAAGGTTGACATGCATTAAGATTCGTACTGAAGACCCACAAATATTTAGGGCCAACATAAAAAATTTAGTCGCTCGGGCAATCTGGCGCCCGGTATTTGTGCACCCCTGCTTTATTATACTCAAGTAGATAATAAATCCTTTGAAAATATGACGCAAGTTTCAAATAGTTGGAGATGACAGCAACAAATAGAAAACGAAAGCGGGCAAGAATAAATTAAAAACATTAAATTCAAAAAAATGGTTGGTAGCATTCGGTTCGGAACATTTTGTCTTCCCGTTTGCTATCAGAAACATAAAGAATAAATACAACGAATTATGATTTTGCCTGTTTTTATGTGGGTCTGAATTTTGTCTCTCAAATTAAAGGAAGAACATGGGCTAAGAGTGTTCGGTAACAGATTTCTGAGGAAGATATTTGTGCCTATGAAAGAGGAAGTGAGAGAGAGATGGAAAAAATAAATACCAGCAAACTTCATGGTTTTCGCTCCCCACTAAATATTATTCGTGGTCAACTCAAAGAGTAGGAAATGGACGGCGCATTTGGCACGTACCGAGGGTAAGAGAAATGCATATAAGTTATAGTTTTACTGGGAAAGCCTGAGGGACAGGCGCCACTAGAAAAACCTAGCCGTAAATGTGAGTATATGGGAGTATCATATTAGAATGGATTTTGAACAAAGAAAACGGGGAGAAATGGACTCAATTTATTAGTTTTGAATAGGGAGACACAGCCGGTTGTTGTGGGTAATTTAACCGTGCTGATGGGTTCATTAAGATTACATATGCCGCATTACGTTAGAAACGTTAATACGTTGTTAGTACTATCTCCCGAACGTTACAGAAACGAAAAGTGATACTTTAGAAATGAGATTCCACTGCGTTATCGTCATCACAACGCAGGACGCATATAATTAATCTTATTCTAAGCTTTCTCAGCTGGTTGATTTTATTGTAGTTCAAAGCGTAATACACTAGTTATTTATTATTAAAGCAATGGACATTTAAGACCTTCGCTCTTTTTGGATGTTACGCCGTGTAGATTGGGAGTTAGCTACCAACGTTTCGAGATATCCCGTTTCATGTTTTTGGACTCTTTGATCCTTGAAGATAGGACCGATCGGTTGTCCCGAAACGTCGATAACTATCTCCCAATCTACGCTGCGTAACATCCCAGAGGAGCGAAGATCTTATTTACATCGCGGCAGACGCCTGAAATCACGCAATAGACAATTCAATCAGCGAAAATTAGATTCAAAGTAGGCATATCGCCTTTTATCAAGACGTAAAGCCACTTACGAACAAATGAAATCTGTAACGGCACACCTGTTTTCCCACAACCTGATACTGTCCTACTTTTGATAACAGTAAGTAATAATGCATGTCTGCTGTTCTTGTTAATACTTTCAATGACGAATTATTACGCAAGATGCGCCACTCGAAACTGTAAAGAACCGTAATACACGCAAACACATCACAAAATTCTACGAATTCAAAGCAAATCAGTAGTGAGTAGAGAAAGGATCAAAACACTTCGCCTGTTATCAACCCCCCCCCCCACACCACCCGACTTCCATGAACTACGTACGTAGGCGATTTCTTTGAGGTCAACAAGAAAACAACGTCGGAGTCATACATCACCACAGTATATGCTCAACACTTTTAAAGCGCAGACGCGTTACACCTCCCTTTCCGTGTTTAGCTACAGTTCGAAACTGCGCTTTGCGTCTCCGAGAAGAAATTTCTACACAAAATTCCACTTTTTACTGGTGTATTTCACGCTACTAGCAATACCAAAGACATGTACTCCTCAGATAACAGTTCTGGTCGACCACTGATTGCCCACATCGGCCCTTGCAGCATATGTGTTCAAACAGTACACCACACAATGTCCACTCGTCCTCGATGCAACGATAAGACGTGTTCCTTCGACGAAATCTCCCACACATTTTCCCTGCCTTTCCCCAGCGTCCGTTACCGCAAAGCTGAGTCCTCAGCTGCATACGGATTTGTTTTCCTCACAGACGACAAAACGTAAAAGGAAATACTTGTAACATTTACAACAGTGGGCTACAACATAGCGATATGTATATATACATAATACACATACATATACTGAGTCTAGATTAGTCAAGCGACGTTTCATAAGTTAGTTTATGTGCAGGTCTGCTTGTTAATAATGTATTACACGAAAAGACGTCAACGAGAATATTCACACTGATGGCAAAAAATGGGATAATGAAGAAACTGACACAATGACAAGTGTCATCATTTGTAATCGACACGCAATATTACAACGGTGATTTAAAAAAAAACAAAGATCACATGAGCACAGTGCGTAGTACAAATGGGGGTACAAGAAATGCCTACAAAATATTTCTCGGAAACCCTCAGATAAAAATACTACTGGCGAGACCTATCCGTGGGAAAAGGATGATATTAAAAGTGGTCGTAAAAGTATGTCGTGAGGATGTAGCTAGAGTGGGTACAACTGTCCCTACACGGGGTCCGTAACATATGTGAGGATGTAGCTAGAGTTGGTACAACTGTCCCTACACGGGGTCCGTAACATACGTGAGGATGTAGCTAGAGTGGGTACAACTGTCCCTACACGGGGTCCGTAACGTATTTGAGGATGTAGCTAGAGTTGGTACTACTGTCCCCACACGGGGTCCGTAACATACGTGAGGATGTAGCTAGAGTGGGTACAACTGTCCCTACACGGGGTCCGTAACATATTTGAGGATGTAGCTAGAGTGGGTACAACTGTCCCTACACGGGGTCCGTAACGTATTTGAGGATGTAGCTAGAGTTGGTACAACTGTCCCTACACGGGGTCCGTAACATACGTGAGGATGTAGCTAGAGTGGGTACAACTGTCCCTACACGGGGTCCGTAACGTATTTGAGGATGTAGCTAGAGTGGGTACAACTGTCCCTACACGGGGTCCGTAACATATGTGAGGATGTAGCTAGAGTTGGTACAACTGTCCCTACACGGGGTCCGTAACATACGTGAGGATGTAGCTAGAGTGGGTACAACTGTCCCTGCACGGGGTCCGTAACATACGTGAGGATGTAGTTAGAGTGGGTACAACTGTCCCTACACGGGGCCCGTAACATATGTGAGGATGTAGCTAGAGTTGGTACAACTGTCCCTACACGAGGTCCGTAACATACGTGAGGATGTAGCTAGAGTGGGTACAACTGTCCCTACATGGGGTCCGTAACGTATTTGAGGATGTAGCTAGAGTTGGTACAACTGTCCCTACACGGGGTCCGTAACATACGTGAGGATGTAGCTAGAGTGGGTACAACTGTCCCTACACGAGGTCCGTAACACGTGAGGATGTAGCTAGAGTGGGTACAACTGTCCCTACACGGGGTCCGTAACATACGAGGAACTGCCCAGTGAAGGACTATCAGCTTCTGTAAAATAAGTATTCTTCTTGGAGTTGAGTAGTAAAGAGCCCATACGCGGTTTTTTATTTGAGGGTGTAGGAATACGACACACTCACGGAAAGCGGGACGATTTATAACTCGAGATTCGTGCGTGGTTCTTCCCCAGTAATTACTGTTAAATTACGTTGTACAAGTTGCATCGTACATCAAATTATCAGACCGTAAGGGAAGTATGTAACATATCGGACAATACTAAAGTCCTTCTTACCACACTGCTTCACCTTTTAGATTTTATAGAGCAGAAAGAACACATCATATTACGTACATGGAAACCATGATAGATATGAACACAGTATGCGTTAATTTAGTACATGCTTAGATAGGTAGAAACACATTACACTTTACGTAATCACCAATTTGTAACATCTAGCTTGTAATTACAAATACGTAACCTTCGTGCCAAACTCTTCTCACAGATTCTTGAATAATTATGTCGCTGATATAATCCTGCAGCAGTAACATATCATAATACGCACCAATGAAAACACTATGCAAGATTTTTCCTGTAGTCCTAGACATCCATGTATAATAAAAATCGTTTTAAGGTATTCTAAAGACATGTACGTAGGTTAAAAAAAGACAATCACAAACATGATAAAAACAGTTACAATCATGATGCAATAAGGGGCAGAGCTAACTATTTATTAAAAATCTGCACACGAAAATTGTTCCTGGTATAAGTATTTCATGTCGAATACTTTGAACACTGCACACGTCATAGGCTTTTCTTTCACCTTGGAGAGGTACATTATCGGTTGTCATTAACTGATATACAAGATATAACAACACCGGATTTCCTGACAGTGAAAAGTGAACTAAGTGGAACTGATACAAAGTGCTAGCTACAGATAATAGAGCTTGTTGTGAAATAAGTCCTGAATTTCGTGTTTAAGAGACCGCCTTTGTTGTAATGTTTTGTGTCCATCTGTAAATTTAGATGATTTGTGGCACGCGTAGTTAATATTTATCGTGAAATGTTAATTACACTGTAATGACTTAGAATATGTTCTATTTACTAAAATAAACAGTATCCTATACCGTCGTCATTAAATGAATAAAACACTTTTTAAGTATCCGATTTTATGAACAATAAATACGGAGAAATGCCAGCAAATACATAAAATGCGTAATCTCAAGTTGTAACATATTTCCACTCCTGTGAATCTCACGTACTTCCTAACAGGCAGGTGAGTCTACATACTCTCTGCGACTTCTCATATTACCAACTGCGGCATCTTTCTTAGCATATCCTACAGAAAAATAATAATTCCATTTATTCTGTCCTATAATCAACTACTGCTCTTATTGTATGTAGAGGAAACAACAATTTTTAATATTTCTTACGGTGTTATAATTCATCCGTTTTTACCTCTTATCTGAAGAAATGTTACAACCCATATTTTTTTAAATTGCAGCTGATTGATTTCTTATTTGATTACTAATGACTCCTTTTCGTCTACATTGGTTATGCGGTGACAAAAGTCTGGATTATTATTACTGAATTTCTTCGCAATTTCCTGCAATCCCTCCACTGAAATTGTATGATAATACACAAATAGGCGCTGTGGTGCATTAATACTGAGCAGCAATTTTCTATAGTGTATAGGTCTGTCACGCATAGGACTAAGGATTTCTTGTCCCGCAGCTGTGTTTAAGACACATTCATGTAACAAAACAACAAACATTTTTCCAGCACACATCCCACGAATGATGCTAGCATGGTTGTGCAATTTAACTCTACAGGTTTTGCAATCTAATCTATATCAAAGTTTAATGTAATTAACCAATGTGAACTTGGAACATTCTTGTTCTAAATACCGCATTTCAGTGTAGTTGATTCAGACATATAAATACTGCACGACATTTATGCAGCTCCATTATTCAGAAAGTTGAAGGTTTCAAGCACGTTTCTTCAGTTACGTCCATTGTTTCACAAGTCACAATGAAGCCAGTGGCAACATTCGTCTTGGTTATTGCTCTGTTCAGTTGCAGCGTTTATACAGCTAGTGTCAAGGAGCTGACACGGAGGTAACAACATTTAGGTTACAGACCTATTCAGGAAATCACACATTGCCTTCCAAGATCATGCAGGCTCCAAATTATTAATATCTGTAAGAACGAACAACATGACAGTTTTTGCTTTGTTGTCGTCAAATCTCATCACAATCCGCATAAACCCATTTATGCTTATATTCCTACAAGTTTTATTGTTTTTATTTATTTATTTTTTTGCGTGCTCAGAACAATCCGCACTAAATAGTTTGTATTTTACACGTATCGTAGCACTGCCCCTAGATTCGGCTTTCCCGAGCCATACAGTTTCCTGGAGTGTGATAGGAATTGCATATTGTAGTTGGTAAAAAATAACTTGAATGCGATGTAAAATTTTACAACAGTGCAATTTCGCATGACTTGAAATACAGAGCCAAGTGAAAATGATTGAGAGCTGTTGGTACAGAATAAAGCGTATGGTTGGGTGATTGATTAAAACCGTCAAGAGTGAACCACGACATAATGTTACTTCCAAATAAACTGTGATGGGTTCCGGTGCGCTAGTGATAAAATACGAAATACATATCTAAACAGATAGAATGTTCGTTAATTGCTGAATGTCTGCATTGCACATACTGTCAGAGCATATGTGTCACGATATTTAAGTTACGGATATTTCAGGGTCTCTCTGTCGGGTTATTAATATTACGGATACTGTCAGAGTCTATGTGTCAGATTACGCTATTTACATTACCGACATTGTCAGAATCCGTCAAAATATTTATATTACCGATGCTGTGACAATGTATCTGCCAGAACATTTCTATTATGGATATTGTCTGATTCTATGTGTCAGATTAGGCTATTTATATTACCGACATTGTCAGAATTCGTCAAAATATTTATATTACCCATACTGTGACAGTGTATCTCCCATAATATTTCTATTACCGATATTTTCAGAGTCTGTCTTTCAGAATATTTCTATTATCGATATTTGCAGAATCTCTCACAGCGTTTATACTACCGACATCGCAAGAACCTGTCAGAACATTTATATTACCGACATTTTCAGAGTGTGTAATGGTAATTGTATTATCGATAGTATCAGGGCCTCTCTGACAGGACGCTGTAAATGTAAGAACATAACTTACACGTATCAGCCTTTGTATTTCTATTGAAGGAATCGAGCCGAAATTGTTGAACGCATCATATCTGGCGGCAACGCAATTGTGGACGCCGTGCTGGAACTGCTGCGCAAATATGCACTAGCACATTCTTTGGACCCACTGGCTGTCCCTGATATGGAACAGAAATTCACTGTGGTGAGTTGCAAGGGAAACACCAGGTTTGCCATCTTCTATATTTCAAGCTTTAAAACCCACATTTACACAGAAAAATTTCATAAACAAAATAGCAAATATTTATGCTTTGTGCTCTCACGTGTCTTGATTTTTACGCCAAAATGGACCTTAAACTGAAATATTTGCACATCTAGCTGTCTATTAAATTTTACACGTTACGAATGGAGTTACCTTATTTAATTTGTGCTCCTCTGCATTCTTGCAGAAGTGTAGAGCATACAGCACATACTCATGACGTTTCAGTAGACAAATTTCGAAGAAAATGACTGCGAGGTCTCAGGCTATCACGGCAGTGACTACAAAGAATGCAGTCTAATCTAATGAGCCGCCATGTTGCCAGATATAAATTTACAGACGCTTACGAGGAACATAATAAATCCATACTCATGATCGTACAGTAGCCAGCATGTTCCTCCTAAACGATGATAAACTTGTACCAGAAGACGTGGTGTCACATCCCATAAAACGGCAGTGTTCTTTGAAATCGCCAGACTAAACAAATAAGACGTCTGTTTTTAAAAGACAAGAGTGTAGAAATGAACATCAAAGGATTAAGAATGTACGTTTACGTTCACTCTGGCGATTAGTGTCACAAGTAGTGTAGTTAAAGCAATCACAAATAAGCAAGAACAGAGTAAACACAAAAATTTCATCATAGTGTTTGTGGCCATCGTATGGAATTCACACTTCGTCAGCAATAAAATACCGTCAGTAGTTTCAAAAGGATTAGCTCGCTCAGAAACTGTCCTGCAAAAATTAAATTAGAATAAAATACTTGACAACGCTGTTATTAACACATACTTAATCCTTCAGACTAACTGGAAATTAAAATATAATTTAAATAAATAATATCATTCATTTCTAATGAAAAAGTTATGCTGGACGCAAGTCTTGAGGTCCTGTGGTTTCTGTAGACAAACTCATGTTTCAGAAACCGGAGATCTTCAGTAAGTCATCCGCAAATAAATTCTTTCTGTACAACTCCATTTTCAGAAAAATCCCAGAATTCTACCACCTCAAAACAAGAAACACAACAAATCTTCCCGATATCTCAGTCGCACAAGAATGGTACACCTCACTTTTCCCTCTAACGAAGACCATATCGTAGCCTTTATGTTTTCAGGTGATCTTTACAGCTACGTTTGAAGGATTTATATACCTAACGAACGGCTGGCTGCGACATCTGACGACAGCGATACGATATGGTGAAGCACACGTCCAGATCAGTGGAGACCTGGTGCACATCACGACAAATATCGAGTTCAACAATCTCCTCGTAAGTCATGTGACACTCGAGATGAGCTGCAAGCAATTCCGAGAGTTCATTCTCACAGTAATGCACGCTTATAGCCGCCTGTTTAGACTCGGGAAACCGTCAATCACCTATTGTCATGCTTGAATCGAATTTCTTAAGATCCTTCAGCTACATACTTCTGGATCTAGGGTTCGGATTCAAAAATATGATATTAAGACGTTAACCCTTTAAAGACAAAAATTAACCTGAATTACATTTAAATATTTCATAGCGCATAGCAAACACATAGTGCTTCGATTACTTGCCACCTACGGGAGCTTATCATTTACACATTCATCACCACAGCTTTAGACAATAACTAAAATTAACTTGAAAGTTCAGAGATTTTGAAGTTAAACCCTGTCAAACTTTGAAAGCAAATTTGAAATAACCTGCGTCAATCAAAATGGACTCAAAATTGCATGTCCAATGAGCTAACGCCTTTTTTCATTTCACCATCAACCAATATAATGGATAATTGTTATATAGGCCTACACTGTTATTTACTTGTGCTAATATTGATTATTACTTATCACAAGTGCAAACACAGATAGTGATTTATAATGTTATGAAAGACAAACTACTAATAGATTAGTTATCAAGATAGGTCACAGTTTATCTTTGACAACTATTTTAAAGAAGAGAAAGTGGTCCATGTAAAATAGGCTAAAACTTCAGCCCTGTATCTAGTTCCGTCACTAAAAGTATACGGAACGCTGAATCCTACGTTCTGATATGAAACATGATGATATTAAGACGGGTCTTAAAGCAGTAGTTTGTGAGGGTCTGGCCTGTACTGAATTGTCTCAGAATATGGTTCAGTGGCAGATGATTGTAAACACCGTACTGAAACTTCTGGTTATATAAAAGGCAGGGAATTTCTTGGCAGTCAAGTGATTACCATTTTCCCTGCGAAAACTGTTTAGCATTTTTCTATGATTATATGCTTATGTATATTGATCCACTCCGAATACACTCTTATATATGTAGATAGAGAGCTTAAATAACTCGGCTGATAAGATCTTAATTCTGCTCTTCTTCCAGCTCGATTACGACTACCGCGTTACAGTCATGGGAATAGAGCCAAGTGGAGAACTTGCAGCCAAAGCAGAGGGCCTTCAACTTGCAGTGGATCTCACTGCCGATCTAACCACTTACAGGACGACACTCTCGAGCCTTAAAGTTCTCAACGCGAGGTAAGATACATTATCATCTTACATCATAATTAATGCTGTTGCTGCCTCCGTTGTCGTAATCGTTGTTTTTACTTTTGTAGCAGCTGGTAGTTTGTACTTCGTTAAGAACTCACACTGGTATTTCCAAACGCTACTAGACCTTTGAAATTACGCTTGGCCTAAGAGTTACCTGAACACCCGAAAGCAAGTGATCGCTTTGAAACCTAGAAATAGGTCAAAGAAAGATAATAAATTGGATGGAACTGTCTCAGGGTAGAATACGTTGAGTGAACCATCGATTTAAAAACTTTACCCAATTGCTACTTCTTTTGTCAAATAGTAATAAGTAGATGATTATAAATAACCCACTGAACGCCAACAGCCCATCTAAATTGTACAAAAAATTCAGTTCCAAACTCACAGAGAACACTCTTCTTATACTCGTATATTTATACAGACCAATCTTTTAATACTTCTAGAAAAACATCTCTATTTCTTGTAAATATCATAAGAGACATGTAAGTACACAGTGTAGGCAAAATGCAACGCTTATTAATGTTACTGCATATGGCACAGTACATACAATTGCCACTTGGCTTTAAAAAATTAAGCACAACTCTACATAATACAGTTTACAGACCCCAAAAGTCTGTACTAAACCTACAGATATGTTCCTACACAAGTTAGATTTCGCATCTTACGAAAATAAGTTCTCCAGTTTAAGATAGTCAACCTGTTATGTCTTTAGGATAAAAACTTCACATGGACACTGTTCATGTTCCGTTTGCATACAATTCTAGAAGTCTTCCGAGGCGGTGTAGCTACGTTCCCCTCACTAGGACCTACCTACCATGACGAACACACTACGTTACCTCGAAACGGGGGATCCGATTATCCATTGACGCAGCATCTTATCTCATAAGAACAGAACTCTTATTTGCATTTTAATGCTATTCTTTCGTAACACGTTAGTCCAGCCTATATACCTTTCAAACACGTTGTCTAAATCATTGTCTGTTCCTTATCAGCAACATCGCAATCGAAGTCCAAGGAGGCGGTGGTTTGGACGGCATCGTGAATGAAATCGTCGGCATTGCGAGGCCTTACTTCCAGCAGGATATTCTCAACTTCGTAGAAGAAAAGATGAGATCAACCCTGGAAGAAGCTCTCGTTGATTTTGACATTCGTGAGATATTTGAACCGTAAATCTGAACACTGCACCACACCCAAAACGCAGGTACTCAAATGTCCCAAGAACTGTGCTGGGCACTATAGCACAAGAAACCTCGTCAATAAAAATAATTTATCGCCTGATTGGTTAAATTTACACACTTTCAGCAATATTACAAGTATTACACACCGTCACGTATCATGTTACAGTACATGTGTACTGCACTCTGTGGTTAAATTTACACACTTTCAGCAATATTATAAGTATTACACACCTTCACGTATCATGTTACAGTACATGTGTACTGCACTCTATGTTTAAATTTACACACTTTCAGCAATATTACAAGTATTACACACCTTCACGTATCATGTTACAGTACATGTGTACTGCACTCTATGGTTAAATTTACACACTTTCAGCAATATTACAAGTACTACACACCTTCACGTATCATGTTACAGTATATGTGTACTGCACTCTATCACTCTCACTGAGTTCACTGTCAATTTGTTATCACTGAATTAGTCCCTGCTTGTCGGATTAGGCAAATGAATAAAGGAATGGCATTGGGTACTAACAGACGGAAAGTTCACTTCCAGCGGATCAAATTTGTGCCGGGAGACTTGAGTTTCTGGCATTAGTGTTGATTACGGCGTTTCCGAGGCACTTTCTGCATTCATCTTCAGGATCTAAGCAGTCTATAGAGTGACGACTATTTAGACCCCGAAGATTAAAGCAGTCCAAACGTCGGTAGCCATTTATCAAACAACAATAAATCATATCTCAGAAAACCCGAAGTTCGATTCATTGGCCGGTGACATCCGCGACTCAATATTCGGATACCCCTATTGTTACCGGAGAAGGTGCTTCCGAATCTCTCAGAATATAGCCTTCTATCTCAACGGCAGAATTTACTCCGAAAGAACCAACAACCAGTTATAGTATTCTGTATGTTGGAAAGGCCCCCGCGCCGTGAGGTCGGCGAGGGCCTCATCTAAGCCACTCCTTCAAATTATTTTGTTTCTTCAAAGAAGCGAGACGAAAGAAACAGTCCAGTATGCAGATAATGAAAAGAAATTAAGGGCAAACACAGGAATGTTTCCCACTACTGTATGTATATTCTCATCCCGCGCAGTACAATATAACTGTACATATTTGTTGTATGTGAATCTAGAAAAGATGGAAAGCAATAAAGGATAACGATAATAATTCAATTAAATTATTTGCTATTAAAGTGCTGGCACAACAGCCGTTAAGGCCAATTACAGGGACAGCACAGGAAAGAGTAATAGCACACAAATAACAATTAACAAAGGCACACACATAGAAAAGTTATAGTATGAAATCACATCTAGAAAACAGATTCACTATTATGATAATTACTAAAGTAAAAGTTATTAGAAGAAATTTGATCCTGAATATATTGATGATGATGATGATAATAATAATAATAATAATAATAATAATAATAATAATAATAATAATAATCGTACGATAAANATAATAATAATAATAATAATAATAATAATAATAATAATAATAATAATCGTACGATAAAATGAAGCAGAATGGTATGGTATGGACATGAAGCACAAAAACATAAATTAGAAATGCATACAAAATCTGGTCGGAAAATTAAAAGATATGCGCCACTTTGTAGACGCAGGCACAGAGGTGAGGATAACATTGAGACGCATCGTATAGAACCATGGTGTTTTATACTCTAGTGACTCAGAATAGACCTAGCGTTTAATGGCGGGCTTCTGTGAATATAGTAATAGAAATTTTGGCTTGTAAGTAGCAAGGAATTACCAGACCATCTCAATAAAACAAAAATTCTTAGGAACTTCCTGTTCCACGAAGTTAGTAGCTTCATAAGAAGATTATCGGAGCGCGATGGACAATTAACACAAGCGCAAGTCTAATATTTGTGTCGCCGATTTCAGTATGAAGTCATAAACATAACAGCGAATGTGTTCACATTTCAAAGGTTGTAATCTCTTTTGCGACATTCTGCTTACGTACACCACTGATACTGATGCTGCCTCACTGTTATGTGTCAACATCTTCTCCAATCCAAACGCTCTGCATCGTGGGACATTTGTTTCATAAAGCAGCTTTTCATTATCACTGCCTTCTCTGACTAACAAGATAAAGCAAACAAACAGTAAAACTGCTTCAAAATGATCTTTGTACTAGTACACTCATGCACATATTACAATTTTTTCTAATGTTGCAGCAAGGCAGAACAGTGTTCAATCGCATAATATAATTGAATACTTCGGTAGTATAGAAAAAGAAATTGTCAGGCAAAATTAATTCACCTGTCCTTCTAATATTTCAGTACGGTAAGAAGTAAAATGAGTTGTTTCTTCCGTGTTCCTATTCCACTCAAGTAAAATAAAACGAAATTTGAAGTCTCTTAAGTCTGTAATTGTAGACGGGTAAACGGCAAAGGTAAAGGTAAAGGCAACATTTTCTCTGTCCACGAAGGCACGTACAGGCACTTCCACGCATTCTTAACCTCTGCAATAGATGGAGATGAGATGTCAGCTTCATGCCTCGGCCCGGCCCCGGGAAGAACCACGGTACCCACAGAATGGGAGGTTGTGTGGGCCACAGAGCCAATCTTGATATTTTGGAGAAGAGAAAAATCACTTACCCCTACCGGCATTCGGAAACCCTTCAGCCCCTAACCTAATCGCCATACCAACTAGGCTACCCCAGCTCCCAGCATTTATAAGTACGTCTATATATTATATATATATATATATATGTTCATACACACTTAGTATTTACCAAACCAACGAGCCATTAATGAAAATAAAATTACGTAAATACATATCTTAAACGGTCCCCAATTTGTATGACACTTTATAGTAATTTCCTATAACACAAAACGCAAATACGAACATTATATATACATACATTGAAGAGCATGTGATTCTAAAACAGGAGTACTATAAGGACTGTAGCATTTCTGATAGATCATGGAGGCAAATCCAGTGAACTTGTACAATTAATTAGAAGTAAAATGTGCAGGTTAAAACTTTGAGTGATAGTTCTTAGGCATTATGTACATTCATTAAATATGTGAATGTAATATGTATTTATACGTCAGCCTGGGATTTTCTTAAAATCAGCTTCACTTAACTAAGCCTGCTGTCTCTTTATTTTGACTGTCATATTAATTAGGCATACGTTCTACGTCCGTTCACTAGTAAATCCATTGGTCGACTTATCACAGAGACGTCAGGTACTGAGCTTGTTTGGCTCGTTCGCTAGGAAATATCCCAAAAATGCGTCTATTTTCTTCGGATGTATGTTTGTCTCGCTGCATGTAACGACTCTAAAACCGCTAAACAGACGTTCAAAAAATTTTATGATTTGGAGTCTCCTACTTTCTTTAAAATTACGAGAAAATACTGGACACATTGCTTAAAGAATATCAGATGCTTCTATAAGCATCTTGACAAAAGCTAGCACGTGACTCGTCAGACGTTTTAACAGTGCGAAAAGTATTTACAACATATTTTATGTAGTTTTATGGTTTTTGGAAAGAAAAATATATAATTTTATCCTATGTAAAACTCAATTTTTATCTCACAAGTTAATGCTGTATAGGAAAGTAGTGGCTGTTTGTGAGAATCAAACAGGACACATAAATAAAACAGGTGGCTAAATGCAGTGTTTGAATGTTAAAACTACCGGTATATATACAGAGCGTTGCACTAATCTTTAAGGTACCACGGCAGCCGTAGCTGCAGCTTTATCGTATAAGAAGCCTCCGTCCGCACGGCATTTGTTGTCCTCACTTTCCCTAAGTTCAAATTACCTTATTTCCCAGAGGAGTGGACATGCGACCTCCAACGTCTAAGCAGATCTCGCAGTTTCCGAAAACATCTCTCAGTCACCGATACAGCGCTCTTTCAAAATACTGGCATTGCCTTTCAGTCCTTGCAAATCATGTGGATTGTCTTACATTTCTTCTTATAGTGTCGGGAGTAACTTACTGCACTAAGTTGAAACTCCTGCAGGTTGCTCTTTTACCAGCATTGCATACACGGGATATTTTATACAAAATGTCAAAAATTTTTTTCCCCGTAACACAACTATGTACTTTGCAGAAGTACTGCAAATGAATGTTCTTTGTTCAACAGCAAAGACATGTGAGAAGAAATGGCCTGCTCTATATTGGAGACTTCAAGCACAACTGGGCCGGAGTATGACTTGGCAGGGCAGGTAAAATTACGCAAAAGAGGCCGTCTCGCATTGGGCTACCGATCTTGTATTTCGTTAGGTTCGGAAAAGCCGTTTAACGATCTGTGTTAATCACTAGGTTTTAAAACGTGAATGTCGTATCTGTTCTTCACATCGCAGTTACGGAAGGCAGCAAAATGTCACAGAAATATTTGCTGCAAACACGAACGACCTTGGAATATTTAAAAATTGTCCTTCCGCACGTCATTAAGTCATATTGAGGGAGCAGAAGTATAGCTTCAATAATTCTTAACGTCGCAATTAAATTCAGCACAGTCATCAGCCTCGCGACCGCCAGAGTTGTACCCTGGAGGAAAGTGCCCTCAGTCCTCCTCGAATATAACCCTGCATGGGTTTCAGAGTCGGTACGTAGATTTTTGGAAAAGAGGAAACCCTCTCGTCGTTGCTGCGAGTAGGCTTTCCCGGCTCTTTCTTTCAAGATTGTGTATTTATATTTTCAGTGTTTCATTCCGAAATTTTATGTGTAGCTTCCGACAGGTCAAAATATTGCGGGTCTTCTAAGTCCGCAGTCGATACGAGCCTTACGCGTTTTAAATTTTAAAGTCGTGGTATAAAATGTTTTGTGTATCTACATGTCTGCGTTATAAAAACCTAATATCAGTAAAAACAGGCACGGAAATTTGAGATGTAAATATGCCAAAAGAGAGTTCATCTTTCAACAGTTTTTTCTGTGTTGGGGAGAGGTGGTAGGAGGGTTGGGAAAGGGAAGTGACACACAGCTAGCTGTAACTCGCAACATGCTGTTCACTTTTCCTTACAGAGCGCTGGATGTTGGACTTCGCAACACTTCCCGTTTTATAAGACATAAGGGGATTTTCAGTTCAAAATATTTACATAATAAATCCAAACCGTTGAAGGCTGTACACTCTACACACTCAAACGTAACTTAGTTCATACAGGCCGTCCTCGATTTAACATTGCCCCGAGAACACTGTGTCTCGTCACCGTTGGAAAATTTTAGTCGCCAAACATTCGATGTACTTTGCTCGGACTCGGTACTAACGTTTTATTTGCTGGCAGCTTGCGGCAAGTCCATGGGCCATATTTCGGTTGTTGTAATTGTTGTTGTTCTTGCTGCTGCTCCTGCTGCTGCTGTTCTTGTCGTCATCGTCGTCGTTGTTGTTGTTGTTGTCGTTACTCCCTTGTAGGTTGTTTCGCTCTACGCTGCGACTCTCCAAGAACAGAACGCCAACGGTAACGAGAACTTACCGTAACCAGAGTCATAAAAACTCAGTAGGTAAAGCTGTCCCCATGCTTAATTAAAAACTGTCACATGAAGGCGTATGGCGGGAAGGGTTGAGATGCAGCTACATCCCTACTTCAGTTTCTCCCTAGATGCAGACAAGTGTTCGGCTTCACTTCCCCATCACGTTACGCCGGGAAATAATCCGCGGTACACACTGGCCAGAAGACAGCGTGCCCGTTAGAGCTAGTTTAAATGCTTGGCAGAGTAAAAAAAATTGTTTTATTCCCGTAAAAGAAACCTGATTCATTCGTCGTCCAGCAACTAACGTGGTCACTATGGCAACTAGGGTTCCTTCTCTGTGGCGCAACAGCCTAACGACGCCACTTCGTTGTTGACGTTCCTCGAGCAAACACACACACACACACACACACACACACACACACACACACACACACGATAGGACTTTTCTGAACGAGTGATCAGCTCGTAGCAGAGGCCGCTACCTGCACAACACACAACAAACGTAACAGATCAACATCCATGCCCTCAGCGGGATTCGAACCCGAGATCCTAGCAACAAAGCTCCTGCAGACCTACGCCACAGACCGCACACCACCGAGATCGGATACCAGCTAAGTTATCCGGGCATATTACTAACACAGTGAAAGATTCATCATTGAGAAGCCAAGTCGTTCATCTGGGCTACAAATTGCAAGCCTTTTAAGAAATCCGGAACTTTATTACAGTGTTCACAAGAGGGAGCTCTTGGTTCCTATAAAAGTCACTTAAATCCAACCCACACTTTGACGCTCTAATTTTTACAATCCACTTCAGTATCACCACCATTTCAACTAATTTGTTTCCCAAATGATACCTTCATTTCTGTTTCTTGTACCCATTTCCCATTCCCTGTGGGCGCTTGCACACATATCCTGCTTCTGCCGTTCTCCATAGTAAAGCCACTCTAACAACAGACCTAACGTATATAACAGGAAAAATTATGCTGCTTTTCCTTATGCAAGGTAACCTACCATGTCACTTCCTCCGCTCATATCCAAATATGTTCTCTACAGCTGTTCCCATGATTTTTATTGTTACTCCACTAATCATTCTGCGCGTAACTATGGTACGGCATTATCCATTAATACAAACATCGTGATATTAAAACGTACTCATTACAATCATGTTAATTTTTTCTTTCCTTGAATTAATTTTGGCTTTTAATTACATAACTGTAATGTTTTATCTCTTTTGTCATCTTTTTGTCCTGGCTTTGCTATTAATTTAATTACGTCCATATTAGTCGTACTTTTTGTTACCTACTGTGTTATGCACTTTTCCCCCTTTTTACGTGAATTTTTGTGGGTTATTTCATGCGTGTCATGTGCATGTGTTCCATCTGTAACTGGCCTTACGGATGATATGCCAGTACATTCATAATAAAAGCAGAAATTGATCCAAATGTTACTGCATCCCTTATGACCTGATTAAGTAGTAATCAGACATTGATTGACAAATATTATAAAGTAAGAAATGTATAAGTAGGTATGTATATTATAAATCGGAGAAAGAACATAAATTTCCAGATGGTCTCTGCAAGTTTACGTACCTCAGTGACTGTGCAAATATTTGAATCCGATAAAAGTGTTATCCTATCAGTACCTCAGTATATATACTGCATAACGTTAAAAAAATCAGTGAATACTGACATGTGAAGAATGTGGAAGGAAACGGTAGTGGCACAATTTCATGTACGTCCTGTAACTTACGTGAAGGGACTGAAGGAAATCACACAAAACCTGTCATGACAGCCGAATTCTGGGCCGGCTTTGAACACTGCATCTCCCGAATACCGCCCATTTGACCCCTTGACCTCGATACTCAGTAAATGTTTTGCAGCCGGATATTAAAAATGTTTAGGTTTTTCGCTCTTCAGGGATATGACGCAGCGTAACATCCCTGAAGAGCGAATGCCTCAAATACACAGCGGCGGAAGCCTAAAATCTCATAATCAAGGTTTTTCTTCGTGCAATTAAATGTGCATTTCCGAGTAATTAAATCTTGTATAAGACTACACGATAGAGCTATTTAACATATTTTACGTGAGCTTAAATCCTTTAGTTTAAAACACCTCACTTATTTGTTTCTTTGACTCACCCCATCGACATTCATATGACCTAATACGAAATTTTGTATAACAAATCGCATTACTTACTTGCATTCACTTTTAATGTTTTCTCAGTACTACTTATTTCAAATACAAAGCAAAAGTCTCTATAATCTTTTCAAAGCGGCGTATTTATCACGTCCCTCCCATAGTCTTGCTTCCACATACAGAAATCCCTCTACAGCTACGGCTCCTCGTACCACGCAATTCATGCCAGCAAGGTTCCCCTTCCACTCGTATATACAAATTTCTCAACCGCCATAAAAACCTTCCCTGTATGCAGCTTTTTGCACAGAAAAATACTCTCAAGCCAACAGGGACCGTATTTTGCTCTTCCGCGCTCCATGTCACCAGCATATCCACTGTGGCCCGTTTACCGGCCACAGTTGTGTGTCATAATGCCTCACTGCTTACTGTTCCGTATTAACTACCGTAATTGTGATAGTGCAGTAATATTTTTGTTTAATCACTATCCGTAAGCGTGCGGTGAATAGGAAAAGTATTGCAACCACAGCTGTGGAGAACATAACCACATATTTCCCATATGCTCTAATATTCACGAACCACAGGAACGTATTTGCGGATATTCGGCCGAAAGAATTCCTGGTTACTGCGAATGTAAATACAAGTGGGGCACAGAAAAGTATATTGAAGCTGTAAAAGGAACGGAAGAAGTGGATATGATGCATAAAACGGGGCTTTGGAATTTTCGAGGGATTAGGAGAAGATGGGAGATAGGAAGGTGACCCACGTGTTTTTAGGGGAGTAGGATGCCAAACGTATATTATTAAAATGTTCAGAAACAAAATAAATAAATGGACAGAGGAATTCGTACGTACGAGTAGTAAACGGTTGACTATGAAGGAGAATGCAGTCTATTGGAAAGAATGAAACTCTGCAAATATAAAGAAGACTAAAATTACGGGACCTAACTTGTCTGAAATACGATGCAAATGGGAAACTACATTCAGTAAGACGCAAAGCTTATTTGAGATTACGAGGGAATAAAATGATAAACTACGTACATAAATTGACAGAAGAAGACATTTCGTAAGAGTAGAGTAACGTTAGTAGTGCAATAATACGATTATAAAATTGAGAGGGCAGACCAGTATAAACAGGTAGAAATGTGTTTAAATGATCAGTGCCAGTGTTCTCCACGAATCTGGCGGAAAACTGGCACAGGTTCAAGTAAAGAATGAGCCACAATTCAGTAAATGCGTATCATATTTCAAATGTCACCAACGGCGGATTATTTCATGGCAGAGGTTTCAAGGACGACATCCGTGTGGATGGGAGAGGGGGGTCTCCGCTTCTCACAAAAGACGAAATTTAAAAAAAAAAAAAGCGGCAACAGTTAACTTAGCAAAAACGTTCACACTAATACCACAAATTAATAGTCAAATTTTAGTCTTCCATTTAATATTCATAATAACGGCGAATGTTTCAAATAAATGTTTCAGTTCTGCATCAGAAATCTGAACGACAGCTGGGCCTATACTTCGATTATTCTACAAATTTATTCTTTATTACGATCTATTTTTGATAAAGTAGGTTAAATTCGAATCCAGCTTCGCAAAAAAGACGAGGCGATATAAGGCTGTGGGCATGAAGAACGAAAATTTCAACACCAATTTTAAAATAGACTTACATCCACAGTACCGAGTATCACTGAAATAAGTCACTTCACACGGGGGACATTTCCCACACATATCGGACGGGATGTTGCAGCTGGACTTACAGCCACTCTGAAAGTTATCACAAAATGAAAAGTACCTTCCTCTACCGAGAATCGAATTTTGGTTGTCCATTTCCGCGTGAAACCCAATCTAACAAGTATCAGCCGTTTATTGCATGAATGCAATTATATATGGCACAGTTCGTGCTATTTAATTACGTTTACCGCTATATGAATGAACGCGGAAGTAGCAAGAAGAGACAACCTCAGGTTTGAATTTCCAATGTTGAAGCTGTATCGATTAATGTTATTTCTCATTAAAATGTTATTTGATGACTATTTCCCGCATTACATATCTCACGTAATTAAGCAGGGCATACATCACCTGCGAAATGATTAAAACAGCCAGCGAGGATGAAATGCTTTAACAAGAACACAAATCATCTATGTTGTTCAGGAGCGAATTTTGATCACAAATATTTGTCAAATCGAATCAAATGCGTTGTAAATTCAAACAGATAAAAAATACAAAGCACGAAAACGACAACACTTACTGCAATTATCTAAGTGGTTTGAAAATAAATTGTGTTTCTCGAGAAGCTAACTGATTCTCAGCTAGTCAGAAAGTGCCCCAACTTTATTGAACTCTAATATTTCTACCGTGTTCACAGCCAGCCAATGAGCCAGAGGATCTAATCGTACGTACCTCATCGTCCCATATCTTTAAGATCCGTTTCTTCCGTGTTATCTTTCCACTTACGCTTTCATCTTCCAAGTGATTACTTTCCTTCAGGTTTTCTCACCAAAACACTACAAGCATCTGCCCTCTATCCGTAAAGTGCCACATGTCAAACGCATCTCATCCTCTTTGAATTCATCGTCCTAATATTTGCTGAGGTGTGCAACTCATGAAGATCCTAAAGCATAGTTCCCTTCAGCCTCACATCAGTTGCTCCCTCTTTGACCAAAATATTTCCCTCACCTGTTCTTCCCTTAGTTTGACACCAAATTTCGCATCCATTAAAACAACAGGCAAAATTAGCTATACAATATCTACCACACAAAATTTTCAAATCCCAGTCAGGTCCAGTATCCGTAGCCCCACACGACATTCATATTGCATTCCAAATAGCTGTACCGCATCTATCCCGTGTTAAGTGGGTCCGTGTCACCACGGCACGGCGCGTCCTCAGGTTGCGGATGGAGGAACGGCCTCCAGTTATGGAGGGTAGCTACACATACACTGAATAAACAGTCGAGGACGGCCGACAAGGGGTGTTCCTCCAGCTTGGGGGTTGGGCGAGGTGCTAACAACTCATCACCATAAAAATGTCATGTTACGGAACACCTCACAAAGCCTCGGACCTGGACTAATTCATTGGCTATATGACCCAAGCGACGGAAACTGAATATGAGATTTGGCACGTGGAATGTCAGGAGCCTGTATAGGTCAGGGTCATATAAGACAGTGGTCAGGGAAGTAGGGAGGTACAGATTAGATTTGGTGGGTGTACAGGAGGTTAGGTGGGACAAAGGAGGGACGGTAAGAGCCAAGGGTTATACTTTTTTCTATGGCAAAGGAAATAAAAATCATCATTTGGGAAAAGGATTTTTTTGTACACCAGAGAATAGTATCAGCAATTAAGAGACCACTTGGGAGACCCAGGCGCAAATGGGAGAATATCAAAATGGATCTTCAAGAAGTAGGATGGGGGCCATGGAATGGATTGAGCTGGCTCAGGATAGAGACAGGTGGCAGGCTCTTGTAAATGCGGTAATGAACATTCAGATTCCACAAAATGCGGGGAATTTCTTGACTAGCTGAGGACCTGTTAGCTTTTCAAGAAGGAATCTGCTCGATGGAGTTAGTTAATACCGCATCTATCATTGACGGAAGACAAATATCGTCGGACAAGATTGTTGTATGATTGCATATATTTCTGAACCGAACTATTGTGTGGTTGTTGGAATAAACACTGCAGAAACATTTACATAAATTTGCCATTTACTACGAAAACCTCAATATGTTTCCGCTAAATTTCGCCACCATTCATAAGGCCCTCTTCCAAATACACGCAACTAAGGTGTACATGATACACTACAAGTTCAATATTTAAAACACAGCAGAATTATTTTACTTAAAACCATTAAATGATTCAGACTTATAGCGCATTAAATACTTGTAATTCATAACATGTAAAACGCTTGCACATTAATAAATAATTACGGTTATATAGACAGAACGTGCCTTTTGTACTTACGAGTTTCAGAAAGTGAATTTCGCACTGTTTCCACTAATCCGGCCATTTTCCAGAATTAAATTAATGCTTACAACTTTTGATATTAGAGTCGTGTAAATTTCAAGGCAGTCGGCAGTGTAAAATTTTAGGAGAGCAGGTTAATCTAGGAATCGCGTTTTTGTCTTTTGAATAACATAATTTTTCTCCTTCTTATGAAATAGGAAACTCCATTTTCTATCTAATAGCATTCTACCCACATTTCTGACACTGGTAAGAGGGAATGGGGTGCAAGAACGCGAGAGAAACCGGTATTCAGGCAAGACAACCTCAGCAACTTGCATACGTAACCTGCAAACACATACCATCACGACGACATAAGCGCAAACAAGTGAAGCACAGTAAGAATATCTGTTCCCTGTCTACGTCCTATAAAGAAACACATGCAAGAAGACGACAGCCTTCGGTAATAAATAAAAAGCTGCAGAACATTAGCGGTGCACCAAATCAAGGGTAAGCGAACAGGTGTAGAGACTTCGCAATACTCAGAGGAAATAGTGAAATACAAAGCAGAGCATAGAAATTTTTAACAGGGTTATGCACTGGCGGCAGCAGCAGCAGCAGCAGCAGCAGCAGCAGCAGCAGCAGCAGCAGCNCACTGGCGGCAGCAGCAGCAGCAGCAGCAGCAGCAGCAGCAGCAGCAGCAGCAGCAGCAGCAGCAGCAACAACAACAACAACAACAACAACAACAACAACAACAACAACACACAGATAAACAGGAACTCGTATACGGACTTAGAATTTTACTGGATACAGTATTATGATTTTAACAAGACACAGTTCAGGTGTTACAATCTCAACATAAGTTGCACAACCCAGACGACATCGCAATGCCTGACGGAATGCCAAAAATCTGCATTTGTAACATAAGTAAGCTGTTTTGTTACCGACGATGGGGCTGTTGTGCACTAAAACGCCTCTGACCTAGTATTTCCGTTAATACACGTTTGTGCTAAATTTTATTGGCATTTTAATAATACAGTAAACTAGTAAGTCAGTTTCATGTTTAATCTTTAGAACTTCCAAAATACGCTGTGTTTAAAAATTAACCACATTTATAACACACATACATACGGTGTCCATCACCTGCAAACAATTCGGAACGAGTAGAGCATTTCCCTGAAAAACAGCAACAAGAAAAGTGTCAACGTCTGTCACTACTGCGGCATGGCGCTCTAATCCGCTCCCTCATCAAACACGCCACTAAGCGGTAGTGCATGTCCGAGTTGGACACAGGCCAAGTTGCTTTCATCAGGCAGTTCTGAAATGCTGTCCTATCTTTACGTATTTATAAAGCAGGATAATACACGTTAAATATTCTGGTACTGAGGAAGTGTCTTCTACACTGAAATATCCGAATATATTATTTAGATAAAATTACTGAACTTCAAATAAGTAGAGTAAAAATGTTATGTTGCGAATACCGAAAGTGCAGAGCAGATTCCGGCGAGGAAATGCTTGCTGCCATTCACTCCAGAATTTTTATCTTCTACGCAACTACCCACAAACCTTAGGCATTTGAGGTTCTTATGCTGGTTACCAAGAAGTTACTGTACTCTGGGAAGTGGAGTCATGTAATCTCACACGTTGTTAACATCCATTAAGATGGTAACCTCATTTAGACATGCCAAAAACATTATAAGACACAAAACCACATACTCCTATCCGCTGTTTCACGTGTATGCAAAACTTACTGTCTAGGTACCAGGCCTTGCATCGCGATGCAATACCCCGATTAACGTAATGGGCTTGTATTCCTTTAATCTAAGAACTCCCTGAGGATGGCATCCCGGTGTCGAAACATGTAGGACTTTAATATTTGTCACGAATTGTATTCTATTAAATGCGTATGTTGGTTGATATATTAACTTCTTCTTGAGCGGCAGGGCCGTATGCCAGCCCCTGTGATGTTTGCAAAAAGACGTGTTATTGGTACTGGCAAATTTGTTTTGACGATTGCCTCTTAGCAGAATAACAGGCACGACGCTAACTACGTACTCCACAGTTCTGTTTCCTAAAATTGCCCTCTTACTTTGTGGGACTGTACTTGAGATCGTTCAAACAAGATAATACCAGCCCTCACATCCGTACGACAGCGCTTGGATGCTTCTCAAGAGTCATTTACATTACAGCCGTTGTGACGAAAAGCCATGTCTGGTAAGTAGCACAGCACTAAATACTGCACAGCAGACCGTAGTAACTTAGAAGTTCACACTATGCAGCATGTCTAGTATAGTAGTCTAAATCACTTAACGAATTTCATCGGACGTGACTTAATTGTGTAAGTAATGAAACACATGGAGTAAGTCCTGAGAAACTGAAAGTCACATATATGATCAATATACAGGGTGAATACACCTTATCCAAAATTCCGAAATCCGAAAACCTCCAAAATCCGAAACCTTTGCGCGCCGACATGAACACAATGCTAAACAGATGTAGATACTTTTAAATAAATTCAATGCTCAGTTTGAGGTTGTAATTAAATTCAGTGCTCAGTTTGTTTTTATTGGCCTACCCTAAATAAAACCTATATATTCATAAGCTGTATTTGAAACACAAATGGATTTCGCGTTTACATTTGGTTCCCATCCCCAAGCTATCTCATTATAATATGCAAGTATTCCAAAATCCGAAAAAAATCCGAAATCCGAGACACTTCCGGTCCCAAACATTTCGGATAAGGGACGCTCAACCTATGTGTGTGTGTGTGTGTGTGTGTGTGTGTGTGTGTGTGTGTGTGTGTACACACATAATTTTGTAGTCTTGTGTAACCACACATAAATTTAATTTTCTAAATTTTATAATTGATCTTAAGATTGTATTTGAAATTGAGTTTGGATAAAAGTTAGCATGAGTGCGTTACACGTGCAATCAACAGGAAGGCTGTATCGTGTTCTATCCGGTTAGCAACGATAAGTATTGTTGAGTCTGCGTTACGCTGCTGCTAAGCGAGTTGGAAAGCGCTGATTTGGTAAGTTTTGTGAGCACGTGTGGACCGTTCGAACTGACGCGCAGCACCTTTTTGTCGCCCAGCCTTCGACGAGTAAAGATGTAAAATCTGTGTTCAAGTAAAAGTCTACAAAGTGAGCCTCACTGTTGTCATATTCCTGTTCATACCAGGTGAGTGGTGTGTAACGCATCCACGGTCTGTTAAATTATTAAGAAAGTGATCCATTAGTGTTTTCCAAATTCAGAAATATTAGTGAAACTTAATGTAGGGAGAAATGAGATTATCCAGCCTACGTGTTGATGGGAGAGGCCCGCCCCCCCAGAAGATAGAAAGGAGAAGGTTCATTAATGTGTCTTGCATTTTCTTTATGTGGTTCGCGTAGCAGTTTACAGGAGAATATGTAACTCATATTTTGTGTAGAAATGCAACCAGTATTCAGTCAGTGGTCTTCTGAGACGTAAGAGTGCATGCAGTGAAATATCATTCGGCCTAAGTACCTTCATAAACAGAATGACAGATAATTGAGTGAAGTGAATAGAGAATTACGATCGGGGATAAGTTACGGTAAAGGTACTGAAATTGGGAAATCTTTGATAGTACAACTTTGGGCGAGTTGGTAACTACGGCAGCCAAGTTTGTTAACAATGAAACCTAAATAGGTAGTAAATTAAACTGTCTAGATTAACACGCCACAAGTAGTGGTAGGGATGAGTTAAATAATGGCCAAACCAGAATAATTAAAGTGCCGGAATTCATATTCTCAGTGACAGCAGTTACGTGTTAAGTAACGGTTCCAACTGTAGAATATTGAGCAGGTTAAATTTGGGAATTGTGTAAAGGAGTAGCAGTTGTCAGTTATCTGCTTAAATTACAAAACTCACTCGCGGCAATGATACCGAAAGTTAAAGTAAAGACAGACCCAGCGGGAGCCTTGCGACGTTACGTTACCAGAATGGGCTCTCCTAGTTCAGTGAGACAAGCCAGACAGGTATACCTCACCCCTAGAGAGGTCAATATAATTTAAAGCTTTCGCCGCAACTAAAGTGAATAAAATGTTCTCGGGCTATCAGCCGCGTCAGATTGCTTAACGGTCAGTAAACCAACGTTTATGTGGACCGCCTGGTAAAGGAAGCAATTGAAATATGCCTGAACAAGAATAATTGTAACGGAGACAGTGGATTCATACTGAGCCAGGCCTGGTCACGTGTAACCAGCATGTTAATGTACGTGAGAGAAGGACCAAGCAGAGCAGATACTTGACTTCTCCCACCAGTCCCCCTGTCTCGGGCTATAACGGACAGGCTTCTCATGACGCCGACAGATTTCGGAGACAGTCAGTTCCCTGATGACGAGGGCAAATATGGTCATAAAAACGTCTGTCTACTCACCATTAGGTAATCTGATGCGATCAAGAAATGCCCCGCCAGCTATGTAACCCGAAGTTTCAATGCCATGCGACATTTGAGGTGTACACAGAGGTGCTGTTGCAGGACCAGGTCTTACGCAATGTTACTGCAAGTCGATTGTGAGATTGTGAGAGAGGTTTAGAAGGCACTGTGGTCCCTCAAAAGGTTGGTGTTTACATGCTGACGTCCATAGGTACGTGCAGATACGCACACAGACACACGGTAGGATGCGTACACCTCCTCTTGAGATCTGCGCTCTTCTAGGGTGTTACGCAGCGTCGAGTGCTAATCCTTAACCGACGTTTCGGGACAACGTATCAGTCCCACCTTCAAGGGTCAAGAAGTCCAATGAAGACGGGACCGAGACCTTGTCCCGAAACGTAAGGGATTGCCACTCGACGCTGCGTAACACCCCAGAAGAGCGCAGATGTCATCAACATAGCGGCGGAAGCCTGAATCAAGCCTCATCTTACCTCAGAATTTAGGTGCATTTCGTGCGTCCTGCATTCCTTCAAAAATATTGTCGTGTGAATTATACTACGTAATTTGAGACACGTCACGCCCCATAAGGACCCATTGAATTCCCAGGTTCATGATCCTAACCCTCCAAACAAAAGGCGTAACATCCCAGAAGTCTTGAATCTCCTCTCAGTACCATGTTCGTAGAAACTTGCCAGTGGTAGCTATTCTGAGCCAACTTAACTGAAATAGATTCTCACACCTTATATCTTTAGGACGTATTTTGGTAATATACTAACTTCTACGACTAGGTCTCCCATATGCTATCCTCCTTTCATTCTGTACTGACAAGTACAACGTTACACCTTGTTTCCCAGTTTTTATTACCCAAAGATTGCTTTAGCTAGTCAAGCTTGCCGCATCATTAAATATAAGACCGTAATCAAAACCGGGAAACCAGGTTTTGTGTTGTACTTGTCGGTATAGATTAAGGACACACACATAAACAACGGGATGGGAAACCCAAAAATTTGAATCCTCCTGTCAGGTTTTCTGAAAAAAAAAACTCGTTTCTTATATTTAGCGTACACGCTCCTTGAATGTTTGAAACTTAACAGACTTATAGCTTTGCGTTTTATATTGATCTGTAGTACGTTGATGCATGCTAAATAAGAATAACTACTCGAAACATTACTGAATTTAGTTATGACGGACTGGACTGTTCACCAGGTGCCTGCTGGGTCGGAGGGAGCTACGGCTCCGTGCCTGAAGGGGCAATTCTTGCAGGACACGACAAAGATGGAGGCTCGCTGTACATCGGACGCGCGTATTACGAGTCCGATATTCTGCCTGCCAAAATAGTTCCCAACCACGGGGCTGCATATGTTCCCTATGACGGCCAAGAGCATCACGTTTCGCATTATGAGGTACGGATCTGCACAGCATTGCATTCGAACGCACCACTGTTCCGTATTCGAATCTCGCCCAGGGGGTTAGCATTTCTGCTAGGTTCATTGTCTGAGAATCTCCAGACAAATGTCGGAATTGGTGATTAAGAATAGGCTGGGATCGGCGACTTCCATCTCCTTCCACTACATTCCTCATAGTTATTCTCCTATTTGGAACAATATGACGTATTTCGGTGTTAAGGCCAGGGCTGTGGAGTCGGAGTCGGAAGGAATTTTAGGTGGAGTCGGAGTCGGAAGGAATTTTTAGGCGGAGTCGGGAAAAAATGTACCGACTCCGACTCTGACCTCAATCTAAAATCTTAACTAGATACTCCAACTCCAGAGCCCTGATAGCTACAGTAGCCATTAGACGTATACTTAAATATAGGTTATAAGTAAAAAAATTAGCGTGATGATTCACATGGTAGCGATGAAATGTCTTATAGTTTTACCATTATTAATGCACATTGAGCTTTTATGAAGGAGTCTTGAGTCGGAGTCGGATTTTTAAAAATCGAGGAGTCGGAGTCGGAGCTTTTGTTTATCAACTCCACAGCCCTGGTTAAGGCGTCGTTAAATATATCCATGAAAAAAACGCATATTGCAAAATGCAGCGAATATTCACACAACTCAATGACTTGCTCATGTGAAGAACTTAGTCATATAAGGAGTTTCTTTCACATAGTAAAAGACAGTTACTCAGACAACCGTTCGATTTGCATCACACTATGCATTATTCATAACTGTTTACGAACTTCACATAGGTCCTCCTCAACTATTTACAAAATTTCAGCCACCTTCTCATAACCATGTGTTAATTGACAGTATTAAGTACGTTTAAAATACGCATGGATTAGTTTTAGTGTCTTTTTGTTAATTACTAGTTTTCTTTCCTGAGCAAGCTGGCTCAAGCGGTGACGCTTCCGACTTGCGTGTACAGACGTCCGACTTGAACTTGGGCCGGAACAGCGGCTAAAATGACTGACATTTTGTGATTTTCCTCAGCAATCTCAGGGAAATTTTGGGATATTGTTTCATACTAGGCTAAGACCTACCCTTTCCATGCCCTTTCCATTTCACTTTCCACTTTCGTTCATTCAATCGACACTCTATGATTTACTGACAGCAGCGTCGTTAAATAAACTTCAAAACTACATTTCATTACCAACACCACATTTGAACATTAATTATCGGATCAAGCATCGCGTAAAAATACCTATAGTGTTCATCTCCAGTCAACAGTGTAATTACGCCATTTTACTGTGCTGCAGGTGCTATGTAATGGAACTGCCATGTGGCAGACTGCACGTGAGGGACACGTGCCGGAGGAAGCGTTAGCCGCAGGCATGACGAAGGACGGAGAGAAACTTTACGTGGGCCGTGTCTTCCACGATGGCACCCTTACTCCAGGCAAGGTACGCACTTGGGAACAATGTTCTTGTTGTGGGAGAAATCTCTCACGACGGTAACTATGAAGGTTGCTGTCCTGCAAGATGTGACGACTCGTCAACTTCTAGATTAATATCAAGGTGTACGAGGATATTCTAGATGGAAACAGCAGGCTCCTCGGGGAAAAGGGTATGCTTTTCACCAAACCACATGGTGTCATATCCCATTTTACAGCATTCTTGAGTATTATATCTTCTGTAGTGTCCTTATAGGGAGCAGACTGAAAATCGGGAGTGCCTGCTACCATTGGAACCACAACCGTAAGTCTTCCCGTTGACTTTTCAAAAATACAAAGATTAAAACGCACAGAAAAAAGTTGCATGTTTTTCATATGCGAGTGAAATTTGGTCTCTCACACTGAAAGAAGAACACAGGTACAGAATGCTTGAGAATAGGATGCTCAGGGACATACTTGGGCCTAACAGCGATAAGCTAAGAGGGGGGTGGAAGAAACTGCACGTTGAGAAACTTCATGATTTTTACTCGGGTGATCGAATCATGAAGAACTAGATGGGCGGGGCACGTGGCGCATTTGGTTGAGAGACGAGGTGCATACAGGGTTGTGGTAAGGAAACTTGGAGGAAAGAGCCCACTTGGAAGAAGTAGGCGTAAATGGAAGGACAGTGTTAAAATTAGTCTTAAAGAAATCCGTTGGGAGGGCGTGGACTGGAGTGATTCTGCCCAGGATACGGAGAGATGGCGGGCTGTTGTGAAAGCGGTAATGAAACGTCAGAGTCCACAAAATGCGGGTACCTTGTTGACTTGCTGAGATGCTATTAGCTTTGCACGGAAACTCTGCTCCATGAAGTTAGTTATAGTTGGTCTAGCGATTATTTTTCAAAGGGGAAAGGATCCTCAGGCGATACCTGGCTTAGGGTCTACAAGCACGTAGGCGGATTCTGATAGTGCCACAGATATATAAGGCGGACGTGAAAGGTGCATGACCACGGGGACTGACATAAGAACGTAGTAGCAGTAGCAGCATTAAAATAAGAGTACCTGATGGCACTATCCGTTTCTTATGCTGATAACTGCTGAATTGGTTAAGAAATTCCCAGTCCTTTACGGAGCCCAAAATTAATCACCGCGTTCACAAGCATCCGCCACTAGACCCTAAACTGAACAAGCTGAATCTAGCCCACAATATCATACCGCATAATTTCAAGATCCACTTATATATTATATTCCCATTTACTATGAAATTCTTCTAATGGCCTCTTCTTTTCACATGTTTCAAATAAAATTTTGCATGAATCTCTCCATACGTTCTACAAAGTCCCTCCCACCCCCACCCCCCACCTTTCCTAATTTCATAAAACTAATAGCATTATTCCAGTAGTAGGTTTCCTAAAGAAAGGACATGTCCCAGGAACAAATAAGCCTTTTCGATAATTATGTCACATTTACAAATAAAACTAATTTTATTACTCCAATGCGCAAAATGTCTTTCGTTTCCCATTGAGAGTTCACTGAAACAGCCTTTCATAATACTATTTACCTTCTTGTTGCACATATTATAAACAAGAATTTCCAATTAGGATTTGGTAAACACGCAAACAAAAAGTAAATTTATTACTTTTATATTTCACTGCTACTTTTGTTATGCAGTCTAAGAAAATTTCCATCTGTAGCGCAGTGTAATCGAAATCACCTGAGGCAACAGTTCCCTGCGAAACCCATGGTGTAAACAATAACACTTTATTTCAACCATAATATCGACGCCTAGACGACAGACCTCCAAAGCAATTTTACATATTTCGTATCACTGGCACACACAAAACCTCTTTCTCAATAACGACTTCTATTTTAGTCTTAAGTAGTCTTGTGTCTCTTTCGTTCCAAATTTCATTACAAGTGCGGCGAAGGGTCACCATTTTTAAGGAGAATATCTCGGAATGCATTAGATCTACCTGCCCTTTGTGAGTTGTCTTACTTATACACTCCTGCTTGCAAGTTCATTCATTAATTTTATCCCACTATATTTCCTACATTAAGGCACAGAAATCAGAAATCTGGCCCAGGGTAATTTATTAGATTTCTCTGTATCTTCTTAGGTGCAGCGCAGCCACGGAGTCTGCTACATCCCCTATGGTGGAGAGGAAATACCATTCAAAGAATACGAAGTTCTCGTTATCAAACATTAATTTCTCATTACATGTGTACCAAAGTTATGCCTGAAATAGGCACGCTATGCATATTAAGTCACGCTATGCACATTATGCACAGCGTGAAAAAAATATATATATATGCTACCTGCAAGAATGTTACATGAATTCTACAAGAGACGTCAATGGCTGAATTTATGATAGGATTAAATTAACAGCACAGGATGGCCCACAGCCGACTGGCAAATTTTGACACAGGATAATATTTCACACAACGCGAAAAGGACAACACAAAATTCACCAGTTTTATGCACAAAAAAAGCAATCTGTTGTTTATTTATTACTTCTGATAGATAATATCTTGAAGGTGGCCCCCTCAATTTGCAACATATTGTCTCAAACTATTCACAAAACTGTCAAAAACCCGGCGCAGTAGCTCTTGATTTATGATCGCAACTTCGTCCCGAAGAGCACGCTTCGGCTCCTGTATTGTGTCTGGGCGATTCCTCTAGACACATCCTTTCAAGCACTCCCGTAGGAAGAACCGGAGACTGTCAGTTCCGGCGAACGTACACGCCACGAGAGACCCTATATATAAAACTGCTGTTCGTCTCTCGTTAACACGCTACACACCACACTGATCCATAGTCACTGAACAGGTTCAGAAAGGGCACGAAATCTTTCTGGCTGTGCAGAATCTGAGCCAACGCTCCCCCTCACCCCCCCCCCTCTGAGATGTGTCAGTCGGCTCTGAGCTTCCCTGTGTAATGCCAAGGGTCTTCAAGGTTTACACCCCTAAATAAATTAAAGGGCACAGACACTTACAGAGGCACAGGCCATACGTGTGCACGATCATTATTATGTAGCAGTATGCTAAGTGTGACGCAATGAGGTTCAGTGAGTGAGTGGAATGTTAATGACTGACGGATGCTGCAGATGAGAAACATGTCTAAAAACTGTGTGGGGAAATCGTTAAGGGAACCGACTACATGAATAAAAAGAGTTTAAATTTCGGGAAAATATTGAAAGGATATTAGATAAATGTGGTGGCTGTGGGCTCGACTGAACACATGGCCCACTGATGCACTGTACACTATAGTCGGTGGAAAAAAATGTTTTGGAGAAACATGCTGTCCCCAGCTTCAATATGCACCCTGAAGATGGAGGAAAATCCTTCCTCCAAAATCTTCACATTTTCGGAAAACACAATAAGGTCTAACAAACCTGAAGGCCATTTTATGAATACAGAGAGTGCTTTTCAGTGATTGTTTGAAGAAACGGGAAACGTAATCCTATTACCTTTCTGAATCATTCCATTTCTTAAATCATATTAGATCTACGTGTATTATGCATTTCTACGGAAATAACGGCTGTTTAAAATTTCAAGAGTTAAGACAATATTTCGAGAAAGAAAGTTTTTGTTATTCTCGCCTTTTATCACTTCTTCTATTCGAAGTCAAAGACTAGCGAAGTAGGTGGTGACGAATTCCTACCGTTATTTATGCAATGTCGTTCTTTATACCTTCAAAGTGGAAGCAAAAGTTTTTGATTTGTTAGTTAAACTTCAGCAGATGTTGAATTTATAATACAGTAGAAACAGCATAGCCTCAGAACAAAGGACATAATTTATTTCTAAAGTGAAATGTGTTTCCGAGTAACGCAATATTTATTAGCCACAAAATATGTATTCAGTAATATACGTATACATATGCATATCTGCTTGATAAACTTATCAACGCTCAGCATCTGAAAACGGGCTCGCTTCCATTAAATTAATTTATAATAATTTTAAAAAATCTTCAAACGGAAGTGTCAGACTTTAATGAGATTTATATTCTTGTCATGCACCAGTCTTCGTACCACGATACATTTTGAGAAATTCATTACATTATATTTGTATTCTCTGTCCAGTAGTAACCATTCCGGGTTCATACATACCATATACACATTCCCTTGAATATCAAATTTAAATCAAATTGATAAATTTTTTCACGAGATAAAATCCGATTTTAGGTGTCAAACCAGAAAGGACACGACTATTTGACTGATTTACGTGCACAGTAGTATTGTGAGGTTGATTTAATGTTGTGATTTTGGTAATTAATTCCAATTATACCTAAAAGGACTTAGGAGGCTGTGGCTGATGTTCGGATGATCATCATCATAGTACTGAAGAAACTGGTGAAGGATACTGACCTTAGAGAAACCCTTATGTAATGAAAGTGATTTTCATTTGAACATTTCAGTCATATCTTGATAGTTACAAATAGACTGCATAAAAATAAAGTGAGAGATTCATTTGGAATGATTTATTACCCCGTATAAGTGCTGAATATTACGACCATACCAATCAAAGTGCTGGCAACCAATATTTATTTATTCGTTCCTTTACTTATTCATTGTTTTTTTAATGGCGCTGTCAGTGACTCTGACAAATAGCGCAGAACGACTCAAATAATAAACAGATGTAAACGGAAAAATTCGTAGCCTAATTTAAGGTACTATCCTGTCATTTTGAAGACTGAAAAAACCACGAAAATATTTGTCAGAATGGTCAGTTGCCCGGCAGAAGTTTGGAATGAGTAGTCCGAAATTCAAGTGATATATCTTATTGCTTGGGCCGAATCCCTCGATTGAGAACCAACAGATAATTTGTAGTCTCAAACTCAAATTTAAAAAAACACACAGAAATACGAAAACTAAGAAAAGAGGACTTCATACTAAGCAAAGAGAAAAGAGAAATGGATACTAAGAGAAGACAGAACCCGAAATGTTCCCGCTTCTGCCGCCAACTAAACCCGTTTATTCCATGCCGTACCAAGTCGCTTTACAAAGAGCTCGTATAACAATGTTGCACACGCTGACTGCATATATAAGCGAGATCCATTCAAAACCACAACGTCCAGTTCCATTATACACTTTCAATTCAAATATTAACTTGCGGAATGATTTTTTACTTGTGTTACGAAATTACACAAGCAATATGTCCCTATTTCCCACAGTTAAAAGGGAAATATCGAATCAGCCAATACCAGTCACTACTAGTGTCAAATAATGGCCGGATATTGTAGGCTTAGTACAGTACAAGAGAAATAAAATTTAATAAATCATCTGCCCTCTGTTCAGTAGCTTTATAAACGCGTAGACCGAAGCCTGAATGGAAATTCCATTGTCAATAACGTACCAAACTGAGGCACAAAGTTAAGCGCACCCGAGAACTGTTGTAGTGTTATGACATCACAAGTTGCCTTATTGTTTTGTTATCAATGAAAATTGTGTTCCCAAACCCTTGGACACAAGTTAGCGAGCTCTGTTTGCCATACTTGTCGACCATCGAATTTAATTCTGGTAACATAAAAAAAAGTTCTATCTCCAGTTAGGGTGTTAGGCACCTCGGCGACACAGAAGAATAAATGAGAGCGGGTTGGTTCAAGCTGTAAACCGCCTAATCTCTAAGCTGCTTCTACTGCAATATTTTTGAATTTACAGTTAATATAACGACTGACAATGCCTTATACGTCAGCTATGAATGAGACTAAAAACGTACCTTAATTTAAAAAGTGACATTCTAAGAGCGAATGATATTAGTGTTGTGCAGTACTGCATTCTTATTCAAATACTCGACAAGCAGTAGTTTAAGTTTTCCATTATGCATATCCACGAAAACGCAAATCAAAAATAAGCAATACCAGCTAAAATATGTAAATGACCTATTGTCTCTACGTAAAATATGCGAAACAAAATTTCGAGCGATGGTGTTATTGACATAAACTTCATTTGGCAACTCGAGGACAATATTCCCCTTGACCTTTACAAGCATCTTAAGGAAAACCACGTAATCGCTGGATCTCAATCATCAGAGCGGTCTCTGGATAACAAGTAAGTGTCCAGTTACAGTCGAAGTGTTTGGCATGACCACTACGATCGTTCGCGTGTGTTTGATATTTACAACATAATAACTTACAAGAACATTATTCAACGGCCTAACGTGCATGCGCAGTAACTGTATGGTCTACAAGGAAAGTAACATACTTCGCTGATAAAACATGTAGTCTAGAAAAGTCTGTAGAATTTTCAAGCTTGCGAAATGGTACAGTACAGATCTTCAATCTTCGGGAGTTTTCCTCCCTGCCATTGACTGGTTTGTTGCCCAGTGATTCGAAGTCAGCTGTCCAATAAAAATTCTTCATTGTACATTTGATACACTGACAACAAACACCCAGTGACGGAGGGCAATATCCCAGAATAATGACGTTCTCATATCGAAACTACGTCACTCTGTAAAACAATAAAGCACGTGTTGTTTACATGGCATTTGGACCGTTTTTAATGTGTGTGTTTAACTTCAGGTTTATTTGAAGAAGTGTTTGACGTAGATAAGGTATTTGCAACATGATGTGGAAAGTTGTGGAAAGATTGCTTTGTGATATTTCATTCCACCAATAAACCCAGGATTTCGATTCTAGTCGAAGAACATTTATCAACTTTCATTAATATGACACGTCGCGGTCAAATGCTACACAACTCTGATTCGTACCTCGAAGGTACCAGATTGCTGTAAGTGTTTGAAGGTAGGTTTTACCGTGGCTTTCCTAAATTCTTCCTGGAAAATCCTGGGACTGTCTTATGTTAGAACATTAAAGTTTCCTTCCGTAATCTCAAAATCCACCATTCCACAGAAACTTTCAGTAGAAAAAGTACCAATCTCTACGTGCTTACGGAGATTTAAACGATCTCCTCAGCAACGAAACCTAATCGGGCTATAAAGACAAAGGTTAGGAAACATTACGACAAACATACAGAAACTGAAGCTTCAACACAGCCTGAGTATCGTATAATTTTTCTGCAGCAATTTCAATTCATCTTCCTGAACTTAAGCAGAGACACACAAGGACCCATCCACTGGCCTAGAGGTAAAGCTCCGTATATTCTTACCTTTGTTACCAAGGTTTTACTATTGGGGGGGGACTCAGTTTTACCATTTGATGAGATCAGAGGTGGCCACCAGAACTGATCTGGACGAAGATAACAATTATGACCTATCCCCGCAGGCACATGAAGCCCTGTTTCCCATCGCGTATTCAGTTAGCTAATTCACAAAAACTATCTTGGCTCTAAAGAATGGACAAACGTCTGCATCACTGTGCACATAAATTAAGTTGTTACAGAATTTTAGGTTCTCACAGCGCTTTGGTGAAAATTATCTTCGGGGTCAAGCAGTCCAAGAAGAGTAAATTTCTTTACCCTAAAGACGAAGGTAATGCACTCAGTCGAAACAAAGGTAACTACCTACTAGCCGACAAGGCGTAACATCCTGGAAGACATGGATCTTCAAATAAGCCGCTCATGAACAATAAAATATTTTCCTTCCACAGTGTGACACCAAGCCGAGTTGTCTAGTTGCCTCGAGACAGATCTACGCAATTTCTTCCCTTCATCCAGCGCCAATTTCACCTCTTATTCGCGTCATCACACGTACATATACTAAAAAATTAGTAGTTTAAAACGCTTCCTGCCTGTCACATAGCGGATAAGAATCCTTCCCTAAAAACTGACAGTTGCCCTACTATTCAAAAAATTTTCCACCCTGCATATGACTCGACGATTCATTACAGGTTCCTCAAAGCCCCCCCCCCACCCCATTCTGAGCCTGCTGAATCCAGGCTGCACCCTCATACACTTCTTTTGTAAGAACCATTTAAATATCATTCTCCTATTCTGACCTGGCCCCGTTGTACCTATAGGGAGCACACCAAAGTTTTTATATCTTTGGTGTGCTCCCTGAAGATGACGTCGTGAACGTCGAAACATGTCGGAGTAACGTGAAAATCAGTTGCAACAGTAAACAGTGCATTTAGTTGGTTACAATATCGCAATTTGCATGTTACAATTTGTTACACAGGGTTCACACTTACACGAATTCTTTGTCAGGCGCTAGGCAAGAGAGGGAATGAAATTTCAAACTTGAAATAAGGGCATTATAGTTTAAAAATCGATCAGTCGCAACTCCCTTATTCATATTTAGTGATGGAAGTTGATTACTCTTTCAAATTTTAATGGAATAAATGAATTGAGAAGGGCTATGTTTTTGCGCATATGAAATATAAATCAGGCAAAGTGAAACATATAACATTTCTGGCAGTAAAGTGGAAATCGCGTAGCCTCTAACTTTCCATGTAACAACACCACAAGAATAACTGATCAGAACCGTGCTAAGGACGCCTGTGTTTCAGGTGCATCCGAAGGCCCTTCCACATCAGATGTTTCAATACTAATAATGCAAAATTCATTGTAATTTAATTAAATTCGTTTCTATACATGGCTTCACCGACATCGTATCCATTCAGGTAACATATGAACGCAATAACTTGAATCACATAAGCTTACACGCCGTTCATATTAGGGCGCTGTAGATTCTAATTCAGAATGCAGTGCTTTGCAAATCGAGCAGGTTCGCGAACCTGTTGCGAACGCCTCTTTCCATTTCATACCTAATTACCACTTGTGATAATCTTCTCATATTATTCTACACTATGCGGTTGAAAAACATCGTTAAATAATCCAATAATAAGTTGCTTTAAACACGAATAATATTGTGTTCATGCAACAAAGAATACATCAGACCCACAATTTTATGCCCCTCACTGTCGCAGTACGTTACGTGCGCATAAAAGAGAGAATTATATGAAGACGAATTCATAGGAAAAAAGACAGGCGAACTAGAGATAAGCATACTGTATTTAAATGAAGCTTTAGTTTCAAGGAACTTTGCTGCTCGCTGTTACGTCTGATATTTCCAAAGTCAATGCAATAAAAATTACAGACTCTGTAAGAACAAGAGTTAAAATAATATCGTTATATGTGAGTTTTTAAGTCTTCACAAAGGTGTGGTTTAAACTTCTGTTCTTCTGTTATATGACGCTGAGTCGCTGGATGATCTGGTGACTCAGCGTCATATTCCGGAGAAAAAAAAATCTTGAATAAAGTGTTATTCTGAGTTACAACATTGTGTAGCATGGTAGGTGACAGACAGACAGACAGACAGACAGGCAGGCAGGCAGGCAGGCAGGCAGGCAGGCAGGCAGAAAGACAGAGACAGACAGACGTTGGGGTCTATCAAGTCTCCTATCTGAAGAGTAGATATTGGCCAAACAGTTTATTTAAAGCCACATGTTTATAATACTATCAAGATATAAGATATATTAAAATATAAAATTGTTAAACACATGGTATAAAATTAACATGAATGCAGAACACAGGATCATCTGTTCCAAGTACTCTTCTTGAGAGACAAAGATTCCTGTAACAACGCTGTAGAAGTGCCCGAGGAGAAAAAAACTGTTTCATATTATCAAACATGCCAGCATCAAATACAGTCCTGCTCAAACAAATCGGTACGCGGTTTTTGTCCCCCCCAGCAAAAAGTGCGCGCGCGCGCACGCACGCACGCACGCACGCACACACACACACATCTGAAAACAAGCCAATTACTTCACACATGGTGGCACACTGTGTGTGATGTGGTCATATAAGAAGGAAAAAATAACATTTGCACTCCGTGACCAGTGCCCTTGTGATAAATATGCATTACAGATGTTCTGGTTTTCATGTTGCAAACACAGATTTCATTATAGAAAGGACTCGAATGCAGAACATATATCCCTCTTGAAATGATTCCCAAATACATACACAATACTAACACATAGCACAGACAGAGAACAAGCCGGCCCATGCTCCGCGGACGTCTGTATTTTACGATTTAGTGTGTAACTAACTACGTCGAAGCATTTACAAGTGCCCTTAAAAAAAAAGGACAGATTCAAAAATTTAAAATACTAAATGCGTGTACTGGGGACCAAAACCATTGAGTGCGCTAAAAATGTTGATGTTGTACACTTTATTTAGTTTTATTCTTAAAACTTTCTCCGCACCACGTACGAGAAGTTATAAAACTAATAAAGGGCCGCTTAAATACTTTAATTCATTATTCCATGGGATATGATACAAAATGCTTTCCCAGTAGGCAGTTAAATTAGGCCCTGCTCGAAATAAACTGCCGCGACGCGATCCACGAAAATTGAAGAGCCCCACTACCGCAGCTCTGCCACCCTCTTATCACTACAGTTTCAACACGGTCAGTCCGATTTTTTACCAGCTCCAGTTAGGATTACGTAGCAGTGAAAATGCCTGGAAACGTCTCCTCCTTTCTACGCCAACATCCGCATTACTGTTATCAGAAACATTATGCACCCACTCATTTCACATGGTTTTAGATCGGGGGGGGGGGGCGGAATATACCCTAAATGTAATAGACCTACAGATTTCAACCGATTTACTTTGAAGGAAGAGCTCGCTACTATAAGACACGTGACAGCACACGTAAACCTTCTACATGACACTCCGAAAATGGATATACAAGAAGCGGGTTATTGCTACTGACCCTCTGTTAACGGAACTATATTCAGCTATTCAACTGTCATTCAGAACTGATGGATGGATTACAGTTATTGAATGTTGCAACAGATAGAACTATGAAAGTTTGATATTTTTGGTTTGTTATTGGTGTATTAAATAACGATGTTCAATGTCGTAATTAAATAATTTCAAGATGCGCATTTACTGTAAAAGAAGAATCGGACAGGATGTGCAGGAAATCGCTCACTGAAGTTAACCTTTTAAAGCCTAGCGGTAACTTTACATGCCACCAGGTTTAACATTAAAAAATTCTACGTGGCGCCCACATTGCGTTTATGTGTTTTGTATCGATCTCAGAACAAACAGCAACTTTTGCCTTATAAAACATTACGAGACTGGTTTTTATAACCGAAGTGGAGTGTTTACAGCGCGGTACGCACTGATTCCTTATTTAAAACAGATACGCTTCGTCTTTAAAGGGTTAATATTATTATTCCAATATTTTCCTGGAGAAGCTGATGAAAACCACAGAATTACTCATTCCATACAGCCGAATTCCATGCCCCGACTCAAACCAGAAACCCCGAATACAGAGCAACAGTACCGATTCTTCAACAGCGACAGTTTGCGAATAATGAGCGAAGGAAAAGTAACCAGCCGCGCTAGTCTTTGATGAATTTCGCGAGAAGAGAATATTTGAGTGCATCAGTAATCACGGTGAAATTTCACTGCAAATAAAATGTTATTGTTCAGACAATCACATAATAGATCATTGTACTACGTCAGCCATTACACTTACTTGTATTTCGATACATATTCACAGCACGAAACAGTATTCCAAACAAAAGTTTTGGGTTGCTTTTGAGAAAACCTTGTATTTGAAGTTCTGTGAAGAAGAGATAATGCTGGAGTTTAAGACAGAAGTTGCATATCTTAGAAACGTAAGTTATAATAAACTCATTTTCATACAATGAGCAGCTTCTGGGAAAATTGACAAAATTGTATTTTATTTCCATCTAACATAAATGGGTTACATTGCAGTTTAATAAAACTGCGGACTCTACTAATTTTCATATTTACATCACCCACGAACTATTACTCTGTTCTACGAAAACCGACAAACAAGCAAGAATTGTCACAACAATGAGAATCTATAATTGTAACTGTCTATAAGGGTGCTAGATGTCAATGTAGTATTAGTAGTAGTAGTAGTAGTAGTAGTAGTAGTAGTAGTAGTAGGGGAGTAGTGGTAGTGGTAGTAGTAGTAATTATCGAGATACGTCACTCTTAACTACTACGTACAGGAATGACACTAACAAATCAAAATCGCATGCACCAATAAGCTCAGAGCATGTTAGTTCAGAGCATTTACCATTCTGTCAAGAATCTTTGGTCTCATCTTTTGTTATCCAACACACAAAGCTTAGAGAAGTATAAAATTGTCTGTTTTTTGTAAGGATGTGATACGTGGTCTCTCATATTACGAGACGAACATAAATTGAGGGAATCTACGAACCGTCTGCTGAGGAAAATATTTGGGCCTAAGAGTGAGGCAGTAACGGAAGGACGGAGAAAACTGCATAATTAGAAGCTTCATGATTTTTATTCCCCAGCATATACTTGTAGGTACAGCAAGAGAATGATCAAGTCGAGGAGGAAGATATGGATGGAACATGTGGCACGCACGTGGAAGAATAGGAAGTAAGTTGTTGTGGTGGTGAAACCTGAAGGAAAGAGTCCGCTTGGAAGAAATGGGTGCAGATGGATGATACTAAGATATTAAAGAAATACGAAGGAAGGGAATCGACTGGATTAATGTGGCTGGGGATAGGAACAAATGGAGGGCACTTGTGAACATGGGAATGAACCATTGGATTCCATAAAATGTTGGAAACTCTCTGACTAGCCAAGGAACTGTAAGCTTCTCATGAAGGGCTCTGCTGCGTGGAATTACTTAGAGATTATGTCTAACCCGAACAACTTAGAACTTGCCTTCCCTCGACAAGACTTCGTGCAGATTCTCAGTACTTTTAATGGGAGTCTAAACCTGAGTGACGTGTACGAGATGTTTGTGTGTGTGTGTGTGTGTGTGTGTGTGTGTGTGTGTGTGTGTGTGTATGTGCGTCATACGCGCTGGTGCAAAGACATAATTTCCTTGCCTGCGGTAACTAAAATTGATTATGGGGCCCTAAAAAGATTTAGAAACTCTCGTTAACACATAAAACACAGAAACCAACACAGCGATAACTGACCACAGAAATAAAACTAGTAGCACAATCAACGGGAAAAACTCGGCCAATAACATAAAACAAGGTAGGTACATATTTTATTGTGTACATTCTTGCTAAAACTAACCCATAAAGTTTTAATATGAAATGAAATTAAGGAAGAGCCTGTAATAGCCTTCACGAGTTTTTGTTAAATGCGCAAGGCCCATTATACAGTATATTACACGTTAATGAAATGAACGCAACTGCGGTACTCGTAACTGAGAACCCCTCCCC
>BLKM01009030.1:928751-946446 GCA_013340265.1 Coptotermes formosanus | reverse complement strand
TGCGTTATCCGGTCACGAAGTTCCTTGAGGGACATGGGCAGTGGTGGTACGTAAATGCTGTCTTTAACGCTGTTTACGTACCACCATTGCCCATGTCCCTCAAGGAACTTCGTGATCGGATAACGCATGCACTGCAGACCATTACAACGGACATGCTGCACCGAGTCTGGGATGAACTTGATTACCGTGTGGATGTGTGTCGTGTGACCCAGGGTGCACACATTGAAGAATCGTGATTAACGCATGAGAAACTTGGACAATTGCCGCTGCTGACAGTGTACGTTGTGCCCGTGTAAGGTGAAAAATAAATTTCTTGTTAACTTTTGAAACCGCACCATTCTTTTGTGTATACCCTGTATAATAAGACTTTGAGTTAAATTATTACTCACTATATATTACACAAGATTGTACATAAACAGTGTGTAAAAAATACATGAACGTTTGATCCAACATAAACAAAAGCAATAATAATAATAACAATAATAATAATAATAATACAGTACAGGAAATTTGCGCAACGGTGAATTGGCTAATCTTGCAATGTGTAAATTTAATAATATTCGTTCCGTGCGTTGGGACTATCAACTTCTGCGTGCACAAAAAAAAATGAATACAATTCATATACAATTACAAGCCATGCATATACGTGAACTCCCCTACATTATTTCAAAGATAAATCGCCATCTTCAGGGATATAGAAATATAAAGAAATATAAAATTAATACAATTCTCATATAGAATGTTAGAAATAAATAATAGCAGCTATAAATATAAAACTGTGGATGCTATAGATATTGTAATGCTAACATATTTTTTAATAAAATTCAGTGATTTTCCACTGTTTTTATGCGGTTGTAAGCATACAAACATCTATAAACCTTATCGAAGTTCTCGAAACAAAAGGAGCAATTTGAAATTCAGATCGCATAAAATTACGTTAAAATCTCATGTGGATATCTAGAAAACTTAATATTATATACATACCCTGTGCAGTGAAATGATGTGTCTTGTGTAGGAGAGTGTTGTGTGCTGAACTAGTGTGTTGGAGCAGATGCTGTCATAGATGTATAATTTCTATGCGTAAGCATACTGTTTTTGCATATCGTAAGCAACGGTGAAGAGATGATTCATTTCGCACGTATTTTGTTCACTGATCAATAATGCTTTATGTTGGTATAACTGAATATAAAAATTTTCGAAATAGTTCATGCACCATCCTTTGTGAGATGTTTATTAACTTCGTGGAGTACTATATGGGACCATATTCATGTACGTTGTTTAATATGCGTAGAGCAACCGCAGACTTCGGGTTAGTTGCTTTTCTGTACCCATATTTTCCTAGGAAACTTATTTTAGTCTCTCGACCAGTTTGGCATACATATAATTTATAACATATTTTACATTTTAAATTATTGGCACCACTAGCCTAATTTTCATTTTTTCTATTTCTCTTTGAGGTCTGAGTAGGCTGAATGGAGTGTTCGATGATCGACAGGCGATGCAAAGATTAATGTGTTTATGTAAGTTAGTAACATTCTGATAAAATGACTGTGGTATTTAAATGTTACACGTTTGGGGCTACCGTACATCAGGATAACTAACCGAATGATTCCGAACTTTGCTTTTAATTCTCTTAGTTGTGTTATTGTGGAACGGGGCTAACGATTATTACGGGCAGTCTGTAGCACACTGTTCACTTCTTGTTGTTTACTTTGCTCTGAGAGAGGAAACGGGTTCACCCTGTTTATAAAGACCTATGTGCTGCTAGTTACGTTTTATAGGGTGACTCAAATTATAGGGGATGGTGGTGTCAGTAGTAGGTTTTATAAACATGTCAATCTTTAAATCCTACAGTGTAATAGATCCAGAAGCTTTAATTTTTTGTTTTCCTCATATGTTAAACTCAAGATGTTAGTGAATATTACTTATGAAATTTAATATTTCGTCTGCTGTTATGGCAATCTAAGATTATTAAGATGCCATAAACCTATCCATTATACAATATTATGTTCTTTGTTTCTACCCTGTAATTGACTATTAAGTCCTCATAATATGTAAGAATATTTTAGCTACGACGCCTGAAATTGGAGATCCCATGCGTCCACCTTTTCAGGGCTCACAGGAATTATTTTCAAATTGCAAGTAGTTTCGCTTAAGTACTGCATGTGATAGTACGATTACTGGTCGTGTCATCGTGTTTCCAACTTTGTTGAAATTTAATAGTCTCCCAGTAAGGTGCAAAATCTCGGTAAGTGGCAGACTCACAAAAGATATTTTACATCAAGTGTGAATATTCAGTATGTTGTACTGATTTTGAAGTTGTGTGTGTGCTAGTTGTGTAGAAATAGAAGTAACAAATATGTTAAATAGTTACAAAAATATCTATTAATTTTTTTACTGAGAGTTGTAGTAAGTTTAATTGCTGGTGCATGAATGTTATTATCAACTGGTCTGACTGTTGCGTTTTCTTTGTGTTTTGATTTGTGTCTTTAATATTGGTGGTGATGGTTTTGTGTGAGGCATTTGGTTTTATGTTTGTCACTAAGTTTCATATTTTTGTACACCGTATTGCATTTGTTTGCCATAAACATTTGTGGGATTTTTATTTATTTTAACAACCTGGTTCTCTTGAAGAAAAGTTTCAACCTTTTGGTTATACACACCTTTGTCAATTATAAAAATGGTTTTATTTTATCTGCTTTGTCCCCATTAGATTATTTTGTACTAGTTTTTTGCGGACTTGTTATGTTATGTGTAATTGTATTTTGCGCAAAACATTAGCCTATTAGGTCACATTTTGTGTTATTCTTTGTGTGATAAAAATCGTAAGTGTTTTATGTTTTCATATCTAGATGTCTAACGGCATTTTCCATCTCGATAATTAAATCGTTAATTACCTGTTTTATTTTTTAAAACACAGTTAAATCCTCATTCTACAGTCTTGGTTTCTTCTTCATCAAAAGTTATGTATGTGAAGGTTTGGACACATGTATAAAAGTTGTTATGGCTTGGTTGTTTTTCTGTATTTCTATTCTGTGTTCAGTTTTCTTAAATTGCCTAAATTTTGTTAAGTTTCTCGTACAGGGTTTCATTAATATTATTAAGTTCTTGACTTACAGATACTGCTACGCAATTTCACAGTTCTTGCAATTGCATTTCACATACTAGGCAAGCTTTATACATTTTTTCGTTAATTTTCCCGTTCTTCATGCACAGGAATTTTAATTCTTGGTTTAATGACTCCCTGTGGATGGCGGTTTACTGCTGGAACATGTTCACGTATATGGATGATTTGTGCCTTTATATGAACTGTGCACATTTGTTGGTTTACGTGGATGATTATTGCAATGTAACTTTGCACCACCTTACAGAAAAAGACAGCTATAACAGTCACAGTAAAGAACACGAGTCTTAACTTGGCCATCAAGAACACACGAACTAATGGTATAAAATACAGAATTCGTTGGCTGTATTTCGTTCATTCAAATCACCTTTAGCTTTAATATTTACGTCTACTGTACATGAAAAAGTGCCATGTCGAAAAAGGGCATGAATTCCAGGGAATTTTCCATTCCAGACCAAATTTCCTTACACTAATCACACAGCATTTTCTTATTATATTGAATTAATCGCAAACCAAGAAAGCGCTTTATGCTGAAATGACTTTATGAGCCCCTTATGTCAAAACTGTTTATATCTATTACACCGAAGAGCATGCTTTTGCGACACTGCATTCTCCGTCAGTTAACAAGTCGAACGCTACTCCCGTCAAACAGGGCAGACACTAAATGCAGAAGTTTTATTAATGACTGTGCTGTCCAGAAAATTCATTGCACTTAAGAAATGGGAATGGCCAATTAATATTTCAAAAATATCTAAATTGTATGTCGAAACAAAATTGTTATATTGAAATATCCTTGGTCAACTTCTCTGCAGTGAAATAGGAACTTCACCTCCGATCAGTTAAGATTACTTTAGCGTTAGTGACGCGTAGCGGAGACAGCAAGAGGTTGTAGATTATGAATATTTACCAATAATAGAAACCAGAAAAGTTTTACACGAATAAAATTTGGCATGCATTAGATTATATGTCAGCATACTCACAAGACATCCTTCAACCGGCGTTCTTAAGAGTTCTTGTCAAGACGAAAACATATTATCAGAAATGTAACGATAATTTCCCGTCTTATTCAAGAAGAAACATGTAAAAAGCCCAAATTCACTTCACTCGCTCAACCTAACCTACCTGCTGGCAAAACAACACTACTGCATCAGCTGCTCAGCACTCAGGTCGACACTGTCGACACCTATCGATACTATCGATAACTGTCGACCGTACCCGTACGACGTCAAGCAGACGACTTACGGGCATAAGTGAGAGGACGCAGTGTAATGAGAGAGAAGTGGGCCGGCATTTCGGTGAATCTGCATACTTCTACCAACCTACATGGCGGCACATCACATGAGACAGTAATATTCGTGGTTACCACCGGCATAGCTTTAAATCTCACTATACACACATATATTGCAATTAGAAGTACAAGAAATGCCACAGCACACCGCAATCAAACACATGAAGTATCCACAACATCATTGTATTTTGTACAAGGACACAGGTTGAAAATCAGTTCTAGAGAGATTTCATTACCCCAGTAAGAGCGACATGCAAAGTCATGACGCAATGTTTAATACTTTCGCCTGCCATTCGGAAGTTTCCTAATGCGAATTTAGAATTGGAATAATCTTTAGTAATTTTTCGGAATCTTCTAGGCATGTACCGGGAAAGCATCCTAAATCGGACCACGATCTTTTTTTTTTTTCAGATTCTATCCAATTCGCCATACACAATCATCCTCCAATAAATTAAAAATTGGTACATTTGATGCAGTAAATATGAAAGTCATTACGTAAAGCGCCTGACTGTCCCCCATACCATACACAAAGAAATCTCACTCTTGGTGAATGAAACCCATTGGCTACAGTTTCTGAACGAGTATGGTCGACCGCTTCATTCCGTCTGTCAGCGGATTATTTACCTTCCCCAGAGCAGGAAGGAGGAAGAGTAAGTGGGAACAGCCGAACGGTGAATTCGAGATTTAGAACCAACTGAAGCATCCGATGTAATAGCATAATAGAAGTATATAAATCTATTCACGTCTGTGGTTACGATTTCAGACTGTACCCTCAAAAACGTACTACGCATATCTTCTGCGAGAACTCCCCCTCCATGGCTGATGCAAACATGCAGCAAACCCTAGGAAATCATTTCAGACTCTATATTGGTATGCAAATTAAATACCGCTCTCCAAGCCATCCATATCAACATGATTTCAATTCTAAAAGGGCACTTGCCTATCCTGCGTGAAATTAAAACTCTTCTCGTGAGAAAACGACAGCAAATTACATCACTTTCCCCAGCAAAATATTCTCCACTGTATAGCTTGATTCTCCAGAAGGCAGGGCTCCTTGTTTCCCTGTATACTATATTACGGAATAGGTTAATACACTGTTGGATATAAACAGCAATCTGTAAGTCCCTCGTCCAGGTCTCAGGCACCAGTGGGTTTGCCTTAGTCACACGTTACATCTGTGCTTAATGCAAGAAAGGGATAAACGACAGAATAAAGGACAGTAGGAAATAGGTGGCAAAGAAAAAATGGAGTAAGGAGGAGAAAAACATCGAAGCAATACATAAAAAAGAAGAGAAACGAATTAAAGAGGAAGGCAGCTTCTGATCAAGAATTAAAATAAAGAATGGAACCAAGTAACACAGGAAATGAGACAGGACACGGAGTTCTGGGCAAGACTTACGAAACCTAGTTTCTTATTTCAAAGATTTTTAGAATGGTTGTACTTAAAATACTTAACAATACTGTCATTCTTTCAAAAAGGAGTGACCATAGCAACCATAGAAATAAGATAATAATAACCACAGTAATCGTCGTGTAGATAGCAAGCCAATAAACAATAATAACAGTAGGCCAGGCAAGCACAGTAACCAACAGGAGTATTACTGATAGTAGTAACAAGTACTAAAGGCATCAAAATACGAGCAGTAACATTATAATAGTAATCACTGAAACCAACAATCAACACTTTAACCAAATGCTTGTTATTTTGCTCCAACTTCACAATTTCATGCATCCAGTGCGCTATTGTTATTGCGAGTAGTAATTAAACATCAGAATGTTACGTAGCCTCCAATGGCCTAACGTTCATTGCAAATTTCATGAAAATGTGTCAATCAGTACAAAGTTGAAAGGATAGTAATCCCATCAGGTTATCTGTTCTCCTTAAGCTACTTGCTGTTATGAGCGAAGACGTTCTTACTCAACAAAGCAAAGACACACGTTCAGACTTTTACATCAAGTAGGCCTAATATTCTTTATCTCCACGATCGATCTCTCACACAGCCTATTCGCACAAAGCTTTACATTTTGTACAGAACACCTACGATAAATTTCGAAACTGCTGAAGTTAGGTTTGGTTGAAGGAATTCATAAATTTCCACAGTGAACAATAATATGTATTTCAGTACAGTCTATTGTTTCGATATCAGCTGCTGATACTCGAGAGGAACGCCCTTCATGTATGCCCATTTTTCATCATCATCGTTAACCTCGTCACACACACACGATTACAATCAGTGCCTTTTCCTTAACCTTTAAATGCAGTTCGTCCCTCCATCTTTTCTTTCACAGTCCGGATTTCTTCGCTTCAGTGGTTTGTATTCCAGCTCCTGCTTCATGTCTTCTTTATCTTCATCACGTACATTCCGGCAGCCAACTACAAATAATTCAACAGTCTTCGGATTCACTGTTTACATTCGGAACATTTTTTCATATCTGTAGCTTCACTGCTGGTCTAGCTTTGTACTTTCCCTAAAGTTCTTATAAATCTCGTGTGTCTTTCATCCTGCATATCTGCTAAATTTCATAACAGTTCTAACAAGTTACGTGGCTCTTCTCACGTAGTACTTTGAAGGCACAAATGGCAGTGAACATACCGTAGCCTCTACACGTTTGTCACGAACTGCGAGTTGTACTTTTGTGCCTGATTTTGCTAACTCACTCCGAACATAACCCATTGCTATATTACACCCCAATGAAGGAGATGGACAGCCGCTAGTGACGTAGCCGACTATATCCTCGTCTGATGCGTCCGTCATGGCATACACGGTGGCTCCCGAACGCGCTGAGGGACCCTTCGACTTCAGTCCAACTCTTTTACGCTTGGGTCCATTCCGAAGTTGATCTATGATTACGGTAGCTCCTGGAAAGTCAGCTGTTGTTCTACGTCGCTTAGCGACTAACCAGGAAAGTCCTGCCTCCACAGGCGTTGTCGTGTGATCAACGTCGTTCCCATACAGACACAAGCCAGCCTCTAACCTGCGGATCACACCAATGTGATTTCCCCTTGTCCACAGATCAATAGATATTGTGCTGGGAATTTAAATCTTATTTTAAATTTATGGGCATAGGTATGGTTATACGCGATGTATTTTCAAGATCCGCAAACATTTTCAATTTGCGCTGCATGCCTTTTAATTTATGAAGATTTCGCTGTAATATGAAAAAATACGCTAGATTATGGTAAGTAATATTTACGGTAATGCAAAGTCGTGAGTGCTTGTTTATCCTAAAACAGCCCTTTAGTTTAAGGCTTATAATATGTGGAACAGTACGAAGCGATCATCTTTAGACTACCGCAAAGCATTAAGCCGCTCAAGTAAAAATGTCGGAGACTCCTCCAATTAGAGTCGGGAGGTAGGGTTTGTAAAAGCTAGCGAAATCGACCTAAGTGTATCTACAGCCAAACGCCTTCTCAACAGAACTTACCCATGTTACAGCAGGTGCTGGAAATGCTCATTGTTGTTGTCGTCCTTTTGTTGTGGCTGTTGATGTAGGCAGAATGGCAGGCCCTTAACTATTTTAATCACTAATGGACAAAAATGATCCTTAGTCTAAAGGCTCGTTGAAAATAACTTGGACAAAGCCGATGTTAGGCTCACATATTGTCATCGAAAATCCCTCAAAACCTCTCCTTGGTGACCGTAGTTTCACGTTTAAAGCATCAAGTGAACTTTCTGTACGCCAAAACAATGAAGCATCTAAATTTATTAATTGACGTCGAGAGATAGAAATGTTGTGACGGGAAGAAACTAACTACCCTTCCTCTTGCTGATTCCATTTACAGCAGGCAACAGCACGAAGAAACTGAAACTTCCAACTTCTCCAGCTTCATCTACTTGCCAACATCCGCAGCTGAAAGTCTCGAAACATGACATTCAAATCCAACGTGACAAGAAATCATAGTTTTTAGGGCTGGTAACGCTAAAAATCGCTACACATATATCTGCAAATTACCTGAGGGAATCTCTTGCACCTAGTCCAGCTGGTTTGACTGGCGCCAACTCTGAGGACAGTAGCAACTCTGCTACCTTGATGGCCTGGTCAGCAGGTAGTGAGATTTCAACACCATCCTCTCCCGTGTAACCACAACGCGTGATACGACAACCGGACACCCCTCCGACCGTTGCCAGAGTGCTTTCCATGAAGTAGAGGTGACTGACATCCACATCGACCAGAGGCTGCAGGATCTTGGCAGTGTCAGGACCTTGTACTGCCAGCAGGGCCTGTTCGTCTGGATCCAAGAAACTAAGTTCCACGTCTTTACCTTTAGCTCTCATTGCAGCCTGAAACGTTCCAAACATTGAGCAGAACTGGTCTGAAGGCAGCTGCACACGTTCTATAATTACTTGTGCATTATTCAACTTTCAAATTCTCCGTTGACTGAATTTGATATGAAGTACTAACAGTAATGAACGCACAGAACAGTTTAAAACATGACGAAACATTAAAAACAGTATTTTTTTCAAAACAAGAAACTTACATGAACAATTCATATAATTAAGAAGTAGTAAAAAGGAATACATTTTATGGGACAATATAATTTTGTGCAGCGAGGTATACATAATAACCTACTTACCTCGGCATAGAGAACATTCACGGACTCTGAAATGTATTCCTCTGGTTAAACTACGTTTCGATTTGTTGACCTTAGGGGTTAAGCTTTCCTTTATAAAGCGGGAAGACATTTAAATGGTTTACTTAAAAGGCACTGTCATCCACCTCCACATGAAAACTTCAATGTGTAGAGCTCTGTCCAACACACCCAAAACCGCGCCCCAGTCCAATATCAGATTGAAACTCTAAGTTACAATATAAAATTCCGCTTGCTGTACATGAAAATACACGACACTTATAGGGCTGAAATAGGTCATGACATTATCGTTTCACATCCATTCTGTTCACCATTTCATCTATACATGGTCACGAAATGATTAAGAAACAATACTTGAAAGTGTTACGATTTATGAATCCTGATTTCCCTTATAATTTTTTCCTTTCAAACGACACTGTCTGTTATTACGGTAAAGAATGTGCGATTTTTCTACAAACATCTCGATTTATTCATACTGATTTTATGTCAAATATAAAAGAAAATTTGTCCTTATGCCTACTCACCACATTACGAACGCGTAGCAAGTTATTTGAAGTAAAGCTTCACGCGTTCTAAACTTATGAACCAGATAAAACTGAACCGTGACGTTTACGATCCGGCCCTTTAAACTCCAAAGAATTAGCTCCCGGTATCTACTGAATAGGCGAATGTGTGAGCCCCATATTCAGTCTGGATTTGACAGCAACGAGAAAAGTCATAGACAATCCTACGAATTCATCCCAGTCTGTTTAGTGACTGACGTATCTTGGTTCATAGTAGATAGAAGCTATGGCCGTACCGTGAGGTGTCTAGACAGCGCATCCACGGGCCTGGCCGACATGGCGGAAACAGAACCCGACTCTTCAGTCCGAATACGCGCTAACAAACACCTCTTACGCTATGATACACTGTAATTCTCACCTGAGCTTCCTGTAAAAGTTTCTGGTCTTGGGATCTTCTGGCAGCATTAGACACTAAATGGTAATACCCCAATGGCGTCTTTGTAATAATGAGGTCATCCAGGATGCCGCCTGTGATGGGGTCGGTGAAGACGGTGAGTGTGGCCGTGTTGTCCCGCATGTTGATCAAGTCGGCAGTTGTTACGCTCTCGAGGAACGGTAGCCTGTCGCGGCCCCGAACTTCTGTCTGCATCATGTGTGACACATCGAAGACCGAGCAGTGCTGCCGGGTGTGCAGATGTGAAGCTGCAATGCCCTCTGCACCGTAACTCACCTGATACCAACACATAAGCCTTGTCAAGGATTATACCTTCAGCTAGACTTTAAGTACAAAATAACAATTTGCATTATTTTGGGTTCAACTTTATTGGCATACCTACATTTCAGGGCCCGTGTCCTTAACAGCAATGAATTACCTTAATCAATAACTCAATCAGGCCGACTGCAATAATCATGTGGTTTAAAACGCATATTAAATCACTTGAAATTGCGCGTTAAAACTCCCACCAGGACATGCAGTTTTCTCTGCGTTTCTCTCTGTGTTGTGTGTTGTTGAATACTTTGGGTAGACGGCTTTATTATCACTATCCAGGAAAAAAACATAAAATGTTTAAAATATTCATGCTTTCGAGAATGGTTACAGCCTGAAGAGGAACAGGGCACTCGCTATAGTCAAACTACAGCTATTAACACATTTTTAAATCAACATATGAGTCATATCTCTTGAACCGTCAGACCTTAACTAGATAAGGATCCATTTCTCCTTCGCAGCTGAATCTGACCATTGCTACAAATAAACGCCGAGTCTCCTTCATGGGGTTTGAGTTTCTGCGGTTACCATTCCAGCCTACCGACACACGACTGAAATTAACAGGAGCAATATTTTGGGGCGTACGTGCACTATAACATACCGAGTATCCCCTCAGGTGTGATCTGACTTAACTTAAGATCTACTTTGCGAATGGTCTTTCAGCACTTCTTTTAATTGTGTCTTTATTACTTCTAAATGCAACCGTGATTTGCTTCAGCATATCACTATTGCTTAATTTATATTTAATAAGTAAAACTGTGTTTCATGATCAGGAAAATTAGCATGATAGAGAGGAACTTCCTTTTATTGTTCAATTACTTCAAATAATAATAATAATAATAATAATAATACTGTCTCAGGTGCGGAAAGCGATCGTACTAAACACCTGTTCCATCGTCGGAAAAGTCCTCAATGATGAAATCCACTTATGTGACGAAGAGACTAATAATCCCAACTCCTTTCATTTTACCATGTTCCTGGCTTTACACATGCATTTCAATATTCCCTGATGCAACCCCCCTAGCAGATACTTAGTTCAAAGCCCGTATTCTGGGAGCTCAATAACACCGGGCATAGCCTGAGACAACCCCTAATAATATTAACTAGAAGAAAGGAAACGTTTTCATAAAAGTCAAATAAAAATTCATCATCTTGCCTCAAAACTCAAAATCAGCTTTAAGGGCTGAAATGTTTTCGAAGAAATTTTCCTACCCTTGAAGAAGAGACAGTACGTTGCCTCGAAACGTCGGAATCCGATTAACTACTGCGGTCGCGTCAAATCCCAGAAGAATGAAAACCTCGGTCACGCCGCTGCGAAAAGCTCAGAAATTGCAAAACTATTGAGATGAAAGCAACTCCGGACATTCTCTCTGCTGTCACGCGCATTCTGAGGCATATAACTGACTTCATTCTTAAAAGCGCAAAAAAAAAAACAAGAGAAAAGCTTCATTGGAAGGCTGAGTGCTCGTCGAAAGGGAAACTGAATGAAACCGCTGTTAGGCGTAAACATGCTCCTTGCAAATTCATCACAATCCTTGCACAGGAAATGTGGGTTTAAATTTTACTCTATTTCCGAAAAGAAATTTCAACTCGTAAACGTAAACATTTTACGGAATTCGTGTATAAAATCAGAGAGTTCCCAGCGCACAATAAAGATTCAATTATTACCGGCAGCAAGTAACCTCCGAACGGGACCATCTTCCCTTTCAACTGAACATGAAAATCGTAGAGTTTTGTCTTCCGATGTTCAGCAGTTCCTGCACTGTAAGGTCTAGTCGACCCGGCGTCATATCCAGTAGCTGAATTCGGCTCCTTCTTATCAGACAGCATATGACTCCCCAAGCCACCCTCCAGCGACAACGTTCTGTATGTGCTGAACTTTCGGAAATCTAAAACAAAAGTCATAAACATAATTAGCGTAGTAAAGATACTAAACCTCTGTTGATAAGAAACCGAAAAGTTTATCGCCTTGCCTTGAACCTTACCCTGATTCAGTCCTATATATTATTGCTATAAATTATTTGCCTATTGTGCTGTATAACCCTTCTCATGCACCTATTCAGCACAAGTAGCACTTTTATTTTACGCTTTTGGAGTAACTTAAAATTACGTTTGCTGGGCATTTAAAGTGTTCAGTTTATACGAGTTCCTAGGCTTCGATAGCGGTGTAGTCGAGATCTCAGTTCTTCAGGGTTGTGCCACTGTGTCACTAGACGATTGTTTCTCGATGTTTTGGGAAAAAGTAGTAGTCTTATCATCACCAGTCGAAGTGCCTTCATGGACATTTCGACCCTTAAAGATGAGACCTCCATGCTGCCTCGAAAATTCAGGTAGCAATTACCCGTGACGTAAAGTCATATCCCACGATTAGCTTGATTTGCCAAAAGACTGAAAGATAAATATTTTTGCTGACAATACTGGAAGCTACAGTACGACCAAGAAGCGATCACGTTCAATTGAAACTTCAACAGCAGTATGAGGAAATGTTCTGCCATCCATCCCAAGAGTATGTACATAAATAATACTAATAATAATTACTAACAATTATTTATGCAGACATAAATGTCTTGGCGTCTAAGGTGAAGCAGTAGATCCGTATAACTGATTAGTTGACCCCCCAAAAACCAAATCCCTTACACTTGCTATTACCTGTCACAAGCCTCGTGCTGTAATAGGATGACGTCCCTGTAACCGACAGCCTCCCGTCGCACTGCACAATGCAACAGCTCCTCACGGCCAGCGACTCTCCTATTCTGGGCCCGTAACTCCCAGCCCACCGGAGGAATCGCACCATCTCCAACGCCTGGACAGACAAGAGACAAGCAATAAATCATACGAAACTGTGCAACGTCCTTGCAGTACTTCATGTTGTAATAACTCCATACGTACATCTAGTTTACAGTACTGTATAAAAATTTAATTCTTCTACTGCAGAGACAGAGTGACAGACAGGAAAGAATAGTGAAAAGAGGTGAAAAGAAAATAATGGAAGAAAAGACAGGTAGTTTGTTTGTGGGCTGGCGGAAGAGAGGCGAGAGAAAGAGTACAGCTTTGTTGGAATGTTCCCAGGCTTCGCCCCCTTGTCCTTCTGGTAATAATAGTACTAAACAGAAGATTCTAGAATTATAAGACTAGTGCTTTGAGACAAGGGCCTCAGCATTTTGATATTCTGATTTATGAGGACCTGTATAATCTGGAAGAATTATTTGCAAGGTTTTAAATTCGATGTGCGCAAATTGCAACGTCTGTATGACAAGCATAAACTAGCAACTTGGAAACTGGGAACCATATTAGCATTTGCTTTACGACGGGGAAAAATTAAGAAAACGTGCGTCAGAGTTGTTGGTTGGAGGACCTCCATCACACATACTGAAATACATATCCAGCAGTTCGGCAAACAAACAAAAAATACGGAGCCCTGTACACTATCCCTAACAGGCGTGCTGTTATTGTTCCAACAGACTGAATTCAATTTCAGAATATCAGAGTCTATTGAATTGTGATTATTTCAATTATAAACCAAAATGAAATATTATATTGATTTATATATAGTATGTATATACACATATATAACATGTACACACGTGCGCGCGCGCGCGCGTGTGTGTGGGTGTGTGTGGGGCGTGCGCGAGCGAGGGTTTCAATTTCCGTGCGTGGTCTTCGCAATCGCAAACCCACCACATCCTTGTCCTTGACTTCGTAGCCCACAGCATATGGATCAGTCGCAATGCTGCGTATGAAATGGAGCCACCGAAACGAACCAATAAATCCCGATGAAGTGGCGTCTATAATGACGAGAACTCTATCCATACACGACGTCAAATGATTCATTCACATTATTTTCCTGCTTCTGTGTTTCCGGCTTTACACAGCGGATCGAATAGATTACACTCAGAGATATCACGAAACCTACTCTGTCAGTACAGTGACAAGGCTATGAGCTGCACCACTGCGGAAATGTAATTAGTTTCCTGGCAGGCGCAGGAGAATGTTCGCTTCTTCAGAGCGTCCAGGCAGAGCCTGCAGCCCACACAGCCTCCTGTACGATGGGTATTTCTATGGAAGTACAGCGGCCGGCGGGTGACGCACACCACTCACCTCCCTGTAATCTATACGTTACGAATGAGTGGAACTTTTTAAGTCATCTCCCTCAAATGCCTTCATGGCGTGCACAGACACGGCGTTACTTTTTACTTTACTCCGTACACTTGGTAGGATGCAAGGTAGTCAGGGCTGTTGTAAGTTTTGGAAAATATCATTGTACAGTTTCTGGGTTTGTACAGTTTGATCCCTCACTCCCTGTCTTTCTTTGAACACATAAGCGTACGTTATTTCATATTCGAGTGTTATTCGTTCTTTAAAATTTCATGTACTCTAACTTACATTCTACTTGGACTGCTTCATTCTTGAAGAGGAACGCAAATCTTCCTTCGAAACCTTTGAAATAATTCACCCAATAGCACAGCGTCACATCCAAGAGGACCTGTCGAGTGCTTATGCTTTTGTTTTGTGAATATGTTGGAGCTTGAAGTTGGATGCTTACATTCGGGCCTGTTTATGCTACTATAGCAACTGCATTTGTTACATAACTTCTAAAACGGAATGGCATAATAAGGGTAAAAATGCAGTTTATAGAACTTCAGGATAATGGATTACTCAAAAAAGTCTTAAGCCGGGCGTCTCCCGGCTAAGAATATGATGGCGACGCTCTGTGGGATTTTGAGGGTTGGTTTAATTTGGGACCGGAAAACAGACGTTATGTAAACGCATTGCCTAAACGCAAAAACTTGCGAATGCTGGAAGTCTGAAGCATGTAGCACGTCGTGTGGTTTAACCCTTTAAAGACTAAGCGTATCTGTTTTATATAAGAACTCAGTGCGTACCGCGCTGTAAACCCTCTCCACTTCGGTTACAAAAACCAGTCTCTTAATGTTTTATAAGGCAAAAGCTGCTGTTTGTTCTGTGATCCGTACAAAACACATAAACGCAATGTGGGCACCACGTAGAATTTTTTAATGTTAAACCTGGTGGTATGTAAAGTTACGGCTAGGCTTTAAAAGGTTAAACGTCAATGACTGCATTTGTATTAAGAAATATATATTTTATTCACAGAAATTAGAATTAACTTCGTTATTTTTAGTTTCTCATTTTTAAGACGACGTTACACTTAACCTAATATGTACACGCCGGTAGCATGGACAACCTGCAATTACCGACAACTCAAATTTGGTTCAGATTTGCTAAATTTCAACTGATTAATCTCGAAAAATGTGTCACGGCATTGTTTTGGTTCTCCGTTATCGGTCTCGCAAATGGCCAGCCTGGATCTTTTCAGTTCCTTCTACTTCACCCCAGCTTAGAAGGTTCATACAGAAACACGTCACAAGCGTTTCCTTACAGGTCCTTCAAAATTGCTAACCATAATTATCGTTTCAATGACCATCAGTAACGTATATTCTTGATAAACAGTTGTAAAATCGTAAACCAGACATGTCGGAAGTTACGCAGGAGCGATATTAAATGCAGACAATAACGCTTGTACGTAAACGTGGGTCTCAGCTCGTTATTCAAGACTTCCCCGGCCAATAACACGACAAGGTCAGGTTTAATAAACGCTGGAAGACGAGAAGCTGCTTCAAAGATACGATAAGCGCTTCTTATCTTTCTGACACTGGTGCTTCCAAGCGTCAAACAGCTGACAGGAGCATGCACAACTGATGATACTCCGGACATGCTAAGCAACAAAACTCTCTCTTAGCACACACGTGTTCCTCGTGGTTCGTTATGCAGGTGAAACGGCAGGAACCTGCCGAGTGTCTTGGCTGGCAAGCAATATTCGAAGTCAGAATTTAGTCATTGGGTCTCTTTGTAATGCGTCCATATTTACTCGCCGTTTAATATCTACTTTCATAGTAACTGTGGTTGTCATCCGCTTCTGCGTCACAGTATTTACAAGTCTTGTTGCTAAAGTTCGGGACTCAGCTTTGCGGTCCTGGAAGCTGAGGAAATGAATGGAAAAGAGCCAAACGGCTCGGTCCCAAATTATACGTAAAAGAGCAGCGCATTCCTGTCAAATACTTGGATATGGAATCGATCGGACTGGAATAGATATAACATTAGTACGGTATTTAAAACCAAACATAATGTTAATAGTTCACTTTATAATACTAGACCTGATACGGATCGTCAGAACACATGGTGTTACGTCCACAGCATCACTTGTGAGTGTGGGTGGAAGGGGCAGCCTTGGAGAGACAGGTATAACCTTTATGGTGCGTGTGAGGGAAAAATGAAATAATCTTAAATGGGAATTTATAGAAAAATCAAAACTAGCCCAACATGTGTATCACGCAGGTCATGGTACAAGTTGGGCTAAAGCTCGAGTTTTACAAACTGGACCAAATAATGCATGTGGAACGCAAAAGATTCGGCCCACGGGGCTTGTGTGACACATCCGATAAATGAAATATCCTCCGTTTTGATCCTGCTTGTCAATGAAAATGCCACAAGCTTACAAGGCAGTGTGGTGTAAATTGGCCCTCTCTTTTACCGTCGCTTTGTGTAATTTCTACCCATCTCCTCCCCCCGTACCATATCTGTCTGTAGGTTGCGTTGTTTGAATTTCTACGACCCCTTATACTCACTTTTAGGTGCTTCTAATGTGGCTGGTAGATTTTAACTCTAGCTCTAAGGAGATATATGCCTAGTTTCCTCGTGATTCCTGTATACTTTCATTAGCTTTGTATTGTACCTTTCGCTGATAAGATACTATTTTAATACAATACATATTATGATTAAAAACAGCGTTTCTAGGAGGTATAACTTAATAGCAACCTTTCTTTCTGGCGATGGAAAGAGGGTCTACTTTTCGAAAATTTTACGTCTGAAAGAATGCACAGGCGGACAGTGTCCAAAATAAAGCAAGTTAAATGCTTACAAAAACAGTAACATTTTCCGAAATGTCTGTTTTAACGTGTTAATTATGCTAGCAACGTCAAGCTTATATAGCGTTGATGACAGATGGAAGAAGGAGTCTGGACCAGTGGTGGAATGATACTGACAGGACAAATCCGAACTACTGGGAGAGGAACCTGCCCCTTTGCCAGTTTGTCCACCGGTATTCCGACACCGGATAGCCTAAAGTCGAACCCGGACCTCCGCGGTGAGAAGCCGGTGATTGACCGCCTCAGCCATGGCACAGTCCGAAGTTATTGCGTTAAAGTTGTCCAAATTTATATGCCAAAAATGGTACTTTATATTGCGGTATTCGATTGTGATAATCAGTGAGGGTCTATTTTGAAATAATGCGAGTGTATGGAAGGTCACACGCACTCACGCACGCATACATTGTTGTGCAGATGGCTGTTTTCAGAGCCCCTGGTGCGCCATGTGGCACCATTCCAAACTCTTACGCCCCCCCCCC
>BLKM01009030.1:872337-928687 GCA_013340265.1 Coptotermes formosanus | reverse complement strand
GGGGGCGCCTTGTGGCCCCATTCCAAACTCTTACGCCCCCCCCCCCCCCCCCCACGTTTTCCAGCGATCGGACGCTCAGCTGTTTCAAACTGGGCAGTGTATTTTTTTAATGTCTTCTGTGCACACATGGGAATATTCCCATTACAAAACAATTGTGGCCTTAGAGGCAATTAAATTAAACTCACGGCACACAGATACATTCCAGGCAGTCGTACAACCAAATTCAGTATCAAAACTAACGGAACCAGATTCTAGGCCTACAGAAAACATGGACCTGGTTCCCATAATATCTAGTGATACACGTAAATTCCGAAGCAAGACCAAACGTGTTATAAACGTTGTAATTCTACTCACATCAACGAAATGTTAGAAAAAGAAACATTTTGAAAGGCCTGCTACTACGGATTATTCGTTGTTCAGCTCTCTCTACTATGCAGCGAAGAAGTAAACTCAAACGTACACCCCCATATAGCTCCACCCTCACTTAGCCCCCATGAAAGTCTGTGAAGAGAAATTCCCTGTTACACAGTACTTCGATTTACCGCCACCCTCAATACACGGCCCCAAACTGCGGTGAACAAACAGTGAAACTATGTAGGGGTTTGACTGAATATTAGGGTATAATAAAGTGATACGTATGTGAACATTTGTTCGACATCCGTCAATGTCATACTGCTCGCGTTCCACCCATTATAAATGTTAAATCAATTTTAAAATATGTATTTTTCGCGGTTTATTTTGCAAGGCTGTCGTTATGGCAGACTATCTACACAATCTGGCATAAGATAATTATATGTGAATGATAAACTGAAATTATTTTTAGAAAGCGGTTGTGGCCTAACACATATACAATAGTCCCTCGGTCATCCGGAATATATGGAGTGGTCCGGATTACCCCGGATTACCGCGGAATCCGGACCACCGAGGGGAAGCCCGTGGTACAGTTAACATACAAAAAGTCATCACTCAGTGCGAAAGTAACGCCTTAAAACGTAAACACCGTACCTAACAGTAAATAATAATAATAATAATAATAATTTAAATGAGAAACACTACGCTATATTTGGCCCACCCGAGGATCCGGATTACTGATGGACCACTGTATATCCTAGCACTTGGCCTGACGGGCTGTGGAAATCCACAAAATCTTCAGTCATTTATTACACGTTATGACGGTCTGTCACCCGTAGCGTAAAGACATATTTGTTGTGCTTAACTAGGCTCCATGCCATAAAAACTTTCAACCATTTAATAACAAAAAAGTGAAAGTTCTTTTTTATCCAATGTTCCCAGATTTCCGAAACAGCATCGATTTTTGAAAGGTTACAAGGCTTCGCTCATTTGTCCTTCTGAGTATAGAGCACTGGTTACTGAAAGGGGAAAACCGATGAACTTCCACTGCCACTTTGTCCACCACCAATCCCGGATGAAGTGACCTGCTATCGAAACCAGGCCTCCGCGGTGACACGCCGGCGACTAGCCGCCTGGGCCATGGCACTTAAAGGACGAAAATTAACCTCCAAATTACATTTAAATATTCTGTTCGTACCGCGCAGTAAACACTACGTCTCGGTTATAAAACCGCAGTCAGTTACTCCCGAAGTAATCGTTACTTTCCTGAGAACCACAAAAACACATAAATTCACCATGTGGACAATACGTAGAATTTCTGAATGTTAAAACTAGTGCGAGATAAAACAGCCAATGGGCCTTAGAGAGTTAAGAAAACCGACGTAATCTGACATTCTTAACCAGGGCATTGGAATGAAGTAAGCTGTTGGTCAGCGTCACTCCCCGCCAATATTACCCGCTGTACCCACTGGATACTAGCCCTGAGTGGGTTCCAGTGGCGGTCTAGACGCAGCAGAGAACGAATAAAGCCCTTTACCGTGACGAGAGTCGAACCGTGTTTATCCTGCCACTTCGCTTTCACAGATATTACGCGGATCATGCCATCAGTAATGACATAAACTTACTGAAATTTGAAGCTGCACTGTACATAAAACACATAACCCCGTGCTTTCGTGATAAGCAAAACAGAGAACTACATTACCGGCTTTTTCGCAGAAACAAGTGAACTCACGCACAGTAATGTCCAGGAATGCAACTTGCGATGAACCTGCTGCGTTCAAACCACACTTCTATCTGCCGTTACACTCGATACACTGAACTAAAAATAGGTTTAACTGCTGCATGGAACAAGCAGTGCGAGTGTTGGGACAGATAACAAGCAGCGGCAATGTAGAGAGATGACACAGAGGTCACGACGTTGATAGGTCACGAAGACATTGACATTAAGGTCTTTCTGTGCCGTGTCACAGCCACTGCACTCAGAAATTTAATATTCGTGGCTTTAAAATATTTTCAATTGCCTAAATATAATTCCCTCTATGGCAAGAACCACGTACAAGCATAGAGAACGAACAAACCATTCTAGCTGAACGTTACAGTGACATAAATTACATTGTGGACCGCTGCTCCCTGATTTATTTCACACTTTGTAACGCCACACATAGTGCCGTCCTCTGAGCACTCTATATACGTAGTTTAATGCCCTGTACTGCAGATTTATGTGAGTTTGAAAGAAAGAAGTCACAGGATTCGTACGGAAGAATTGAAAGTTTCGAAAGTTAAATTAAAAACTAAAGGCGACTGAGATTTTATGTAAAGCTGGCAGCCTTTAATGCACTACAATAAAATTAAACTTAGATTTTAACAAGGGGAGACCAATCCATATATATATATACAACCTAAAAAATAGATTTTAGGATCTGAAAAACCCCTGTCCCTTCACTTATATAAATCTACGTTAAAAGTGGAGGTCAGTAAAGCTAGCAATATCTTAAACCTCCCCACACTTTAAACAAAATATAACTAAAAAACGGAATAAATACTCGCACAAGAGCGACAGGCAGCTCCAAGAATGTCTCAACATTCCGTAGCACGCATCTGCAACTCGCACTGCACACACTGCTGAACAGATTGGCTCCTTTGATTGGCTAGTAAACACAGACACGCCTTCTGCCGGCTACGACATTTCCCGGAATTCTAACCTGTCTACTAGATGCACTGAAAACGATATTAATGTGATAAGTAAAATTATAAGCTGTATGAAATTGCTTAGTGTGTAGAGTAATTGTAAGTACTAAGCACAGAAGCGTTGATCAGTAACAATATACCTCGTGTCTTCAATAAATTAATTTAAGTCAGAAAAATCTTTAAAGAGTTTAAGAAACTCCATGAAGAAGCGTCCTTATTGAGAAACCAATAGTTATCCAGCCAGTCATGAAATTATTCGTATTATAAGAAACCCGAAGGTTCGTTACCGTGTTCACAACACCCCGCTACTTTTCCCCATCCAGAGCCAGAGCAAACAAGTCTACGAACTCCCAACCGATTTCTTTAAACCCACTTGAACATTACACTCCCATCTATGCCCATGTCTTCCAAGAGGTCTCTTTTCCTCCGGTTTCTCCACTAACACTCTGCATGCACCTCAGCTCTCCCCCGTACGTGCCACATGCCTTGAAGCATTCCGTGAAGTAAAGAAAAAATCCATTTGCTGAAAAGGTTCTTGTAATCTGTTTCTCTTACTGCTTATAATTTTAATAACAGAATAATCTCTTTCAGCAACTATTCTCAAGTACAAAAGCAAGTTAGTATGTTCCAGTAAATGTTTGTAAGTTTAACAGCAAATTACGAAGGGTGTTCGGAAATGATTTAGACAGGGGCTGCTGTTTCGGCAAGCAACATGCTGTAAGATCGCGCCAATTATCATGAGATAGTGTAGTCTTAGTGCAGCATTCCACCGCCAAATGGCCATAATCGTGCATCCCTGTGCAGAACTGCTACGTTATTACCAAGTCTGGTGGTCGAGGCGCAGGGACAAGAGTCGCAAAATGGAAGGCAATTTACTCGTATCCTGGGCAGAGACGGACCAGTGGTTCCTGTGGAAAGAATGCTTTAAAGCGTCAGATATTTACCGTCGGTTGTCTGCAATTTGTGGAGAGAAAGCACCTGTACGCAGCACTGTGTTCAACTGGGGACGGACCTTCAACAGTGGCAAGGAAATGCAGGGCGGCTGTCCATGATTGGTATCGCAAAACCCCTAAAGAACGGTTCCCTGAAGGCAACCGTAAGCTTCCAAGAGCATTGCAGCGATGTATCATCTAAGAGGGGAATATTCTGAGCCTGCAGTTGTTTAGTATTCAGTCTAATTACAACAAAATGCTGCAAATGAATGGAGTCCAGATCATTTCCGAACGTCCTTCCTACTATTTTCCAGCAACTTCGGAAGTACAAAAGAAAATTAAACTTTTAAACGCCTGTTCCTAATTATAATTCCATTACATGAACTTGGCAAAGAAACACACAAAAACAAACCAAACGGTTTACAACCTCCCCATCTGGAATTCACTTACAGAAATGAAAGCAAAGATCCTCTAAACTGATACCGACAAAGCACCAGTAACGCCGCTAACTTTCGCTACATTTTTCACTTGTCTGGTAGAAGAGATCCGAAGCAGCTAAAGATTTCCAGAACAACACAGCTCCTTAATACGACTCGTAACAAAATTTAAATGGGAGGGTTCTCCATCCTTCTCTTCATGTCCGCTGTTTTCATTTAATTTCAAGTGATGGCCTTGCCTAGCTTCTCAGCCTTAGGTCCCTGCTTTACTGTCACCAGTCGTTTGTCTTCAGACACAAAATTAAAATTGGTCCAGTTGCTGCATACAATGAACCCGGTGGCACGAAATCTTAACCGTAAGGAAAGTGAAATCTGGGGGTGTTGAACAGGACGTCTCCAGAACGCAAGCTAATTAGTACCAAAGAAAACAACTACGCCATTATACATATATATTTAATCTAAGTCAAAGTGCCAGGGAAATAATTGTTCAACATAAATTACTCTGACAATGAAAACGAAGGCTGTAGGTCCCTCAGTAAAGCTGGAATCTATGTACATGGCATCACATCCCAGATCTTAATTTTAACACCCACCTCAGAAAACCTGAGGTACAGATACAATTTGTTTTTAAATTAAAAGAGTAATAATGCAACGGCACATTATTATTGCGCTGAAGATTTACAATTGCATCTTTTTTCCGTAACACTGAAGACTAATACGTAAAACAATAATTTTGCCAGTTAATTTGTGTGGGTGTGAAATGCTTCAATAAATTTGGCAGACGAAAATGGGTTACATAAATTCACGGAAAAAATAAACTTGAAAACAAGGGAATCAGGACAAATTTCGCCCTAAGATGGATGACAGTCAACAACTTATGGTAGTAGACAAACGAAAAGAAACTTTGTCATTTATACGGCTCATGCAGCATTAATAGGACAGCCAAAACTGGAAGTTTATCATAGGTTTAGCATGTAGTTGGGTATGAGAATTTTGCTGTACTGGTCTCTTGGAAAACGGAAAAGCATACAGGAGAACAATACTGAAATGTGCTTATATTAAGAAGATGGGGTTTGTTAAAGGGAGGTGAATGACACTGGCCGAGGAGCTTGCGTGCAATGACGGGTTTTACGTCAGCAGCGTTGAAACTTCGGTTCCCTATATCAGTGACTCCCTTATTTTGCTGGACGGTTAATTTTCCCTCACTAAATTGTTCATAAATATAAAAGTATTTGTGTCTTTAACAACATATGACGCAAATGAACAGGAAGTGTCATTAAACGTTGATATCAACATTGCAGGTATGAGTGGCACAGAAGCTACGGTTGCCATATCCCCGAGAAAAGTATGTCCGCTAGACATTTCGTGGTTAGGTAACTTGACGGGACGTTCTGAGCGTTCTGGATATGCTGGGAAAGAGAAAAATCCAACTACCCTACCGATAATCAATCATCGTCTATATATGACGCGTCACCATATTTGGTCATCAAGGCTGCTTTGTTTAACAAGTAGGAACGTGTATTAGAACAAAAGTCATTAAGGTGAAAGCGACACGGAGAGCACGCTAGCTTATTTCCGGAACAAACAGCCACGATTTGATCACCTACCAAAGCAATGTAAATTTTAGCTTCCGCACCATCATTAAAGGTAAAAAGAATAAGCGTAAGAGATGACATTTTGTCTGTGCCCCCAGTTCCCACTTTTGAAACAGCTGGCTTAATTTCACAACAATTTTAATAACACATTCTTGGAATACTCCTTACTTTTGTGCAGTTAGCATACACAACATTGTGGACGCGCGAACTTGTGAGGTGGGAGCGACACTTACTTTAAGGTACTAAAACGCCGTATGGTAACCGATTTTCGAAAGATAACATTTTATTGAGGTACCATTTTTGTAGAATTTGAAGATAAAGACATGGCGGTCGTACAAGAATTCCTTTTAGTTTTCGGTATTTTTGGAGCTAAGTAAATGAAATCCGTTACGCCGTCATTGCATAAAGCTGTCTGTACACTACGTATGAAATATTATTTATGAGTCCATCATGACAAACATGCGGATGCAAAATACGTTTGCAGGGGTATAAGACAAAATTTACCTACACAGACGTTGTACATTATACGATTAAAATATCTGTTGCACCAGAAAACTCTTGTTCCTCTCAGTACTAAATATTAAACGCTAAAAATTCCAGTCTTTCGAAAAAAAAATCCCAAAAGTTGAGTACATATCTGACTCCAAATGAAATAGTTTTAAATCTGAAAACAGTCCACAGAATCTTTCATGAGTGACATTCTGAACATGTGTCAAGAGAGCAGCAAAAATAAATTTTACTTCATTTACAAATATAGAAAACATACGGCAATGCTTACGCCCTACGTGATGTATTCCCAAATCATAACTGAGCACAGGCAAATTCTTTACCAACAGTCTTCTTCCTCGTCTTAACAAAACAACAGATATTCTATCATGCCTCTACTTTTGGAATACCCTCTAATAGGAAGAACTGACGACCCTTAGAAACAACGAACTGGATCTGGTGGCGAAATTTATAACTTCAATAAGCACGAGCAGAATGAAAGAGGTCTGCCCCACTAAGGTGTTTCACCTCTACGACTTCACCCCAACCTTATTCCTCTTATTCTTCTAGAGAATAGAATGGCTTACACAAACAGCAAAACTTTCATTTTGGGAAAAATAAATGTACGGCTTCCACCAACCATATCAACCCTATCAATAACGAACGGTTTCTACGTACCTACAGATCTTGGGTCAAATGCTTAGGTAACGCTTCTCTAAACAACTAGTGCAATTTGCACAACGTTAAATGATTGGCTATGCATTGCATATGTAGGTACACTTGCAGATATTTTCGTTGCGGTCCCATTACCATATAAATTGGTTATCGCAGTTACACCATTAAATCTTATTGGCTATTATACGTACCGCCTTCTTTACCATTAAAATTCTGCATAATGGCCACAGAATTATTATTTCACTTCGTATATCTCATATATTCCGGTCAAGTCAATAGCATTACCTGATCGATTTTTGCAATTTAGAAGCAGTGTGCTTCCTGAAGCACAAAATAAAATTCTACGTATTATACTAATTCATTCCAGGCCTTACAGATATAAGTCTATCTTAGACATACTGTTAGCAGCACGTTTCGTGACCATTGGCCAAATGGTTCCATATTCGAACTAGCGAACCCAGAGATACAAGCAGACACATGCGTGCACACGCCACGGTGCTTCAAAAGTCTATTTCCCCTCACCTTGTTAGAATGTAAAGTAGGCCAAAACAGCACATGAAGTTATGTCTTAAATAAGACACATATCCTTCGAAAGACACTGCAGTATGAGAGATTTGCTTCCTATCTTTCGCTTTCACATGAAATAATGTCCCTAGCGCAGTTTCTCCACTTTCGAAAAAATGACAATCCATTTATTCTTTATAATATTACGGGCATTAGCGTTGAAGCCCGAAATTTTGAGTAGAAAGTTCTGAAAAAACACTGATTGGGCAAAGAACATACCCTTAACGGACACCTTTCGGGTAAGTAACAAAAACTGTATTTTCGCAATACATTCAATGTCGAGGAAAGCAGAACGTTTATGTTCTCACGGCGAAAAATTTTAAAAGTGTCGTAACTACTAACCGAATTCAATAAACACTGCAGTAATAGGACACGTAGGTTCAATATCGCCACAACATCGCCTGGACATGGTCCCGCGCCAGGTACATCCAGCCAGGGCCTTCACAAACCATACCACTAAACTACATCTTAATACTATCCTATAAACTCCTCAGACATCAAAGTGGAATTCTTCCACAAAGTTCCCTACTACAGTTTGGATATATTCCTTCATTCCCTCTTAATTTTTGCAGGCTCCTCGAATTCACTGTCCTAAAAATAGCGTGCTACAGGGTTACGTGTATACATTAGAAATATCCTCGTTACAGTGCGTCCGAAATACTGACTTCATTCTTCTCATATCAAAATAATTTTCCAAAAAATTTTCAATCGCCTTGTAATTTAAGTTGTTCAGTCAAAATAAGAATTCACGTTCACACGCATACAAGATAATTGGCAAAATTATTGGTATGTATATTCTGACCTGCAACCAAACGTTGAGTCTAAAAACGTTAATTGCAAGCCTTTACAAAAATCACTTCAACAAGCTCATCAGTGTCAGCTTTTCCCGAACAGGAAAGACATGACAAATCTTTGCGAAACCGCTAACAGGCAACAAGTAATATTAGATAAAATCAGTGCAACTTAACAGATGTTATCTATTTTGATACACATTTCTTATAAGTGGCTTGAACTCCTTAATGTTCGTAAAAATATAATAACACAACCAAATAATGTAACTAAAATCACACCACACAGAAGAACACACCACAACGACTGTCACAAATCAGACTCACTAAGGATTCATGGCAGAGGTTTGATTCCCGACGAAGAAAGAGTCTTTCTATTCGTCACTCCGTCTAGCTCGACTCTGGTCCCATCTATCCGTCTGCACTATTCTTATAGATGTTTTCTTTTGACGCAGCACAAACAGCCTGAGCTGATTATTCGCCTCTATCTAGTTTTAAGGTTTATAAACTCAGGGATAAATGCATCTAACAAACCCATCCCAAGAATCAAAGTCCTTCTTGGTATGCCCTCACCCAGTCAGTACATTCCCTGTATTTTATGGAAAGCTTAAGCAATCACAAGACCTCGCCACTTATATCCAGTCTACACCCTCCCATCGTAGCTCTTTCAGGTCTATTTTAGTACTATTCCCTCTCTACGCCTACCTTCTCAAAGCAGTTTCTTTCTTTCAGGGTTTCTTACTAAACCCTGTATGCATTTCTCATGCCACTTCACACGGCCAGTACACCTAATCTTTCTTCGTTCTTTCATCTTATTAATAGACCTATCTGGTGAGGAGTACAGTTACGAAATTCTTCGTTATGAAGTTCTCTACAGAATTTTGTTACTGCCTGCCCTTAGATCCAAACAGATACCTCAGAACCCCGAACATCAAAGACAAAAATCCAAGCTCCTTCAAATCAGAACCTGTGCGTAGGTCGTTCTAAAGAATCCGCTCCGTGCGAGGACCCATGTGACATTTCGCAACATGTCGTTTTTCTACAGTAAGTTGTTAGCTTTTCGCCCAGATTCCAAGCTGGTGACCAGCCTTTGCTGACCTGTGCGGCAGCTTATTTAATACATCTGCAATTACCTCCATAGCTGGAGGCCTTCTCCTTTCGCAATCTGAGGAGATACCATGTCATGGTGAAAGAAACCCACTTTAACATGGGAATAAATACGCCAATAAATAATATTCTTTGCCGAGATATCCAGCACAATTACCACCTAAACTACACACACTTAGATACACATATATATATATATACATACACACACACACACACACACAGATATACATAAGTAATTTAATTTGAAGAGGTTACAGGATACCTGGATCTTCAAATTATCCCTAAGTCAACATCACCTACATCTTACTGTGTGCCCAAAAATACAAAATATATTTTATGCCCCAGAAGTAGTTCTTTGCACTTGTAACAAAGTGCTTGATTCACTTTGTTCTGCAAATTAGTTTCTCCTTCTTTTACTTTAGACTTGACTTGATTGCTTCTGAGTGTATTCCCTTAGTTATTCTGCGTTTCTCAAGTTTGTAGTTTAATTCCGGGGAAAAATTAAGTGTGAACTTGAAGGTAAGTGAGAGAGGGAGGCGAACATTCATCTTCTGCCCTGCCTTCCAAGTCTTTCTGCTACTTAGAACATATATTTCTGCTTCTAAAAATGGAATATGTTTTCTTGCAGGTTCTTTTGCTTTACTCTCAAGGGTTCCTTCGCGAAGCGGTACAGCAACCCAGTGGAATATGTACTTTAGGAGGAAGGAGAAAAATAAATTCTACAGTGCGTTTCAAAACGGTATTCTTGGTATACAACAACAAACAGTAGTCTCCCTCTTCTAAAACATCAGAAATAATGTCTGCTTTGAACAGCATTTTGTAGTAAATCTACATACACTTCTGTGTATACTACTGTACTGTAGGGTATGACATGTGGTCTCCCGCTCTTAGGAAAGGAAGGAGATAGAAGATAATTGAGAATAAAAACCGAGAAAAAGAGCTGAATCAAAACAGACGAGCTGAAGGCATATGAAAAGCACAATAATTTGTAATCTTCACCAAATAATGTCTGTGGTCACATAACGGATAGTGACAAAAATAGGGTTGGCAGCATGGGGAGAATAAGAAATGCGCGCGAGAATTTACTCGGAAAACTAAAACACCACTTGCGAAGCCAGACTTGGCTGTGAAGGTAATATTGAAGTGTATCTTAAATAAAATTAACCTATTTCTTTAGGAATTACATAATAAATCTATAATTGTTTCTGTTAAATTAATTGATAAAATATTAATCATCGAACTGTGGAATGGGTTAATCCGGTTCAGAATTGGATCCAATGACGTGATCTTGTGAACACAGTCATGTACGAGTACCTTTCAATTCCAAAAACAGACGAAGACTTTCTTAACCTGATAACCGGCTGTCATGTAGACTTTGCTCCACAAAGCCAATTAGCTCTATAGTCAGCATATAGGTGTACTGTCGTATCGGATACTGATTACTTTAAAATCGGACGTTTTAAGAGAAAACAAACTTCCCTTTTCCTATATAATGTCATGTTCATTGAACCTGTACTTTCTCTTCTCTTATGGATGTACTTTCTCTCCTGTTACGGATGTAACGGACATTCCTCGTGCCTAATGTCATTTATAGCCAATCAAATGAGACTTTCATGACTAACGTGAAATATATCATTAGAAAACCCAAACATATTTCCAATGCTTTCTCTACTAAGTAAAGGTAAAGCAATCCCATTACAGGCCTGTAGAGGCCCTTAGGGTTCCAGGAGTTTGAGGCTCCCAGATTTCTAGACAATTGGCACCTGAACGTGGTAAGGTTGTCAGCCCTACGCACCGGCCGCGTTTACACCCCAAGAAATATTCCTGGTACTCATTTCTGTTCAAGGCTGAGTCGACCCCAGGGCCATAGTGCGACCGGAAGGATTATTTCAATGAAAAATGCCAATGACAGAAAGTATTTTATCAGATGAAGTGTTATAATGTAAACTGCACATAGACGTAGGTAGAATATATTTCCAAAATGAAACCAGACAATAATAAAGAGAAAATGACGAATTATAAAGTCACGGTTTATGAAAACCAAGACTGACTAGTACAGGAATGGTAACGTCAAAGCTGAACAGTTTTAGACGAAAAACGCCTGGAGCTGACGAAATGTGGAAACACAGAGCAGACCTGTCCATGTCACGTTGAACCTAATGTTGATTTCTTGGTACACGTGACTGCGCTTGATTAACTGAATTACATATTGTCGAAAAAGCAGGATTATTTGAGCCGTTCACAGGCAAAGTGGTGTAAGTCGCTATTTCAAGGAAAATTAAATACAGTGTTCTAAGGCGCGTGTTTCGTTAAGGCGAATTGGCCACAACACAACTGATAAATAGGTGAACACTGTTTGCAGAAGGTGGACCGGGATAGCGTAGTCGGTATAGCGACTCGCTACAGGCTGGACGGTCCGGAAATCCCATTCCGGTGGGGGCGAGATTTTCCACACCTGTCCAGACCGGTCCCTGGGCCAACCCGTCCTCCTGTACAATGGGTACCACGCCCCGGCCGCTTTACCCGGCCGGGGCGTGTTATTAACCAACCACACCATCTAGCGCCGAGGTGAAAGAAAGAGTAAGGCTATACCTCTGTTTCCTCTCTGGGCCTTCATGGTCTGTTCCAAGTTGAACTTTACTTTACCTGTTTGTATAAAGTGAACTTTACTTTACCTGTTTGTATAAGGTGAACTTTACTTTACCTGTTTGTATAAGGTGAACTTTACTTTACCTGTTTGTATAATGTGAACTTTACTTTACCTGTTTGTATAAGGTGAACTTTACTTTACCTGTTTGTATAAGGTGAACTTTACTTTACCTGTTTGTATAAGGTGAACTTTACTTTACCTGTTTGTATAAGGTGAACTTTCGCACATGCGTGTTGTCCATAACGCAAGATCTTAGAAGAACGCAACTATCGCTCTACAGCAGAACTGACTGTACATGCTTACACGGTATCACAACACTGATATCTACAAACAGGCAAAATATTGTAAGCTGTGGTTATTAATTTACACCTAAGATCACACCGTATATCCAGGTATAACCCCGTTACGCTGATAGGCTGATATGTGTAAGTTCTCCAAATGAAGAAACTGCGAATTGCGCCACTTTAGCTTCCAGGAGCTCATTTATAAATGAAAAATATCAAAACGTTGGTAGGTTACGTAGTATAATCTATTTTACAACACTGTCTTTGTATATGGCCATATGAAAAGCAGGAAAGCCCTCAGGAATGACAGCATTCCATCATACAGATACTTGAAACATGGACCTTCCGATTACGAGGCAAGAGTACTAAATACCAAACAGCAGTGCTGGATCCAATTGTGATAAACTGTATCAACTGTAAATGCTTTATACATAGAACAAGAAAGCACACTTTAACAGAGTTTTTTAGAATAAATTTTATTAAAATAATATTACTGCTCACTACCACGTCTTGTGGCTTATACGATATAACGATATACCATATAACGTATGTTCCCGATGACACTATAAAAGTAGACCAAAAATTTCCACCTTTCTACCTTTTTTAAATAAACACTTCTAAAAATGGAGTATGTTATGTCACGTATGTTCTAACACTTACCGTTTTGCGGTCACACTATTGTCGATTTATCCAGCCGAAGTCTTCTACACAGTGACAGATGTGCGCAAACACCGTTTTATGCGCTTTGAAGAAAATAACTTGGTATAGCAGTCCCGTAAAAATCCCGTGGCCAGACAGACAGACGGACAGACGAAACGGGAGAAACTAAAAGTCTATGCTTTAGGTTAACCTTTTAAAGCCTAGCGGTAACTTTACGTACCACCAGGTTTAACAATAAAAAATTCTACGTGGTGCCCACATTGCGTTTATGTGTTTTGTACGGATCTCAGAACAAACAGCAACTTTTGCCTTATAAAACATTACGAGATTGGTTTTTATAACCGAAGTGGAGTGTTTACAGCGCGGTACGCATTGATTCCTTATATAAAACAGATACGCTTCGTCTTTAAAGGGTTAATACTGTAGCTATATTTCAATCTCGTTTGTTAAAAATTACAATTACACACTATGCTCTTAGACACAAATCCTTAACTGTACAGCGGTCGATAACGCAGTTCACTGCCATTCAATAAACTGCTATATAAAAACCCAACCCTAATCTTTATTTTCGTGTGAGAGCATTACTAATATTATAAACTTTTCTAAAATCTGCACAAAACGAGGGCGTACGCAATCAATAGAAAACTTTAAATTAATTTGTTAATTTCTCCAGAAGTTGCTTCAGGACTTCATCTGCAGCAACAGACTAATTGCGTGAAAATCTTGATACGAATTTTCCAATGTATATATGCAAGCACACACCTCGCGGTACGGCCTCCTCCTAGTAAAACCAAAGTTATATGTAATATTAATGTTATAACAGACTTGCGGAAAGGAGCAACTGGTGCATTAAATCACACCTCTCATATTATGCAGCACATCAGGTAAACACCATACATTTTTCTTTTAATTACTTAAGTATTTTCATAGGCTATTTATGAAAAAGACGTGCAATTGGTATGCGTTTCTGTTAACTTGTGGGACGTTTATATTTCCTCACGACTAGAGGAAACCTAGCGATCTTTCTTCTATGCTGAAGGCTAGCAAGGTGGGCTTCATGCATGCTCTCTGCTGCGCGAGCTGATGGAACGGACTTGTGTGAAAATTATTACTCCATTAATATTAATCTGGGTCCGAGTGTACGCCATACGTTCCATGTTGACGTCTCCATTATGCATGCTCCAGAACCCAACTTGTGTTCTCCCTTCCACCCAGACCTAAGGAGCGCAGTTTACACTGAGGTGATTGTTACACAGTACAGGGGCTTCCTAAATAAAGGTTTCACATCCTAAAAGCCAAAAATCAAACTTAATTTCTTTTTTTTTAATGAATATATGAAATGGAATTTTGTAACTCCTTGAAAAGAAACAGCTGTAAATTTAGGCCTACGCTGTAAGATTGTGTCGTAAAACAAGCCTCTGTTTCTTGCAAATTAAATTTGTATAATAGCAATTTTTTATCGGTGTATAAAATACACATGTAGATAACGACCCTGAACTGTCTGATACAAACTGACTTGCTCCTAATTACCGAACGTTGATGGTCTAGAAAAACAGGTTGATGTCAACATTTCGTTACCGTAACATAGGAATAAAATAATAAATCAAAATTAATTTCAAGACATTAAAAGCGAATGAAGTTCCGGGAATCCTTTCAGCTATTTATTTCAAAATCTCTTACCGTTCCTTCTTTTATCTAAGAAAATATACACTAAAACACGCACAGCTATATTTCAGTAGTTCTATGTGGGTGTGATAATACTTGTGTTTACGAGACTACACTGGAATTGACGGATAGATCTAACGTGGCACCACAGGCAGATCACGTGTTAACTACACGCTCGTGCCGCTGCTTCTCAAAGGCACTGTCCGTGTCCTAGGGCCGCCTGGAAGTGCTATAACTTTAACTGATGTTACAATCAATCGAGCAAGTTATCACAGACCACCTACACGGATGTACATACATCTACTTTTCACTAAGAGACTCTACGAAGCAAATTCCCAGTTGAGAAGCCAACAGCAGCAGACATAGTTAAAATATGCCACATATTTGATGGAACCAGATTCATTACGTATGCAAAAAATTCCGCCACTACAACTTACCCTGTGCCAGATGAAATCACTCCAGACACTGACAGGTCCTTAACATCCATTTTAATATTAATCTGTTATCCCTCACAAGCGATCTCTTCCTTTCAGCTTCGCCGACTACAATATTTTTTTTTTATTTCTTACCCCTCACGTGTGTGGTACAAGCCCCAGTCCCGTTTATCCTACCTGATTTGGTCGCCCTAAAGCTACCTGAACAGTAGCACTAATTATATAGCTTTTTATGTAAGATATCTCCAACTTTCAGTCACGTCCTATCTCTGGGATTCAAAAATTCCCCTCATCGTCACAAACATCCTTCGGGCAAAACACTAAGCTTCTCATCCATTGAATACAAGAGCAAAGACTGCAACTTTCCTTTTAAAGTTTTTAGACAGGTAACTGTAAGGTAAAAGCTTCTTAACTTAATTGTGAGAAGCATTAATCTGCTCGTAAAATTTACACGCATAAAAATAAGGTACTATATACACAACCAATAACAACACTTTTTATAGCTCTTTTGTGTCTTGAAAAATGAAAATAAAAAAGAGATACAAAAAGCGTTATTATTGTCGGTTTATACAGTACCTTGTTATAAGTGTCACTATGGAATGTCTAACTTAAGTTTACATGGATAAGAATTCAATATAATTTGAATTGTTACTGTTTAATTTATTTGGTATAGGAAGATGCATAGCGATATGCGTCAAGATATTCATGTTGATTCTTCTAGTAGACACCCATTCCATAATCATAAGGGTTGTGTTGAATCAAACACTAGTAACAGCGCTGGTTAACGAGGCTTATTAAATGAAAAGGGAAGTAACTTTCCTACTGATTTTGATATTCAATGCAGATTCCAAATCTTGACAAGAAACTGTTATAAAAATCGTAATTATCACTTCACATAATATTGTTATCTTTAGTACAGAATTATGTTACTCTGTTCAGGGGTTGCCACTTGCAGTCATCGCCATTATAACAAATAAGCCATTCTGAGGACCCTGAACTACGGACTTAAGAAACGTTAATATTTTCAGTGAACAACACAAAATTTCGATCTACAATAACAAAAATAATATTGTCACAAATTTTGGGCAGTTTTTTTTTTGAGGCCAGATGATTCAGTGTAGTCGGAGTAAAATCAAACTTGCTCTCCATTGTTACTGTTGCTGTCTCAGTGGAAAAGATGTTGAGCAAAGCCATCGTGGTTTATTTACGGTACTACCACAGCATTTGTATGGAGCCAATAAAGAAAATCAAAAAGAAGAATATCTTCAGTTAGCACATTGGGCCTCTGTGTTGCGATTCGAAACCCAGACCTTTCAAATAAGAAACACGAAGGCTATCAACTCAACCATGACGTTAAATTAGAAACGAAGTTGTTTGAGAGCCAGAGAAAGAGATAGACAGAGCTTATAGCTGTGGGGTGCGTAAATCCCGCGCGCCAGGTCGCCCGGGCGACTTACTCGTACTTTTGTACGGGTGCGCCTAATATTCGTGAGTTCTCAGTATGGAACCGGACCCACGACACCATTCTGGTGCCTAGAATTCTGATATGGAACATCTCAGCACCCCTCGTACAGCTGCTATTAAATTTGTAATGGCGATAAACACTGGCCTTCTTCATGCCAGAAACATACGCTACGCAGTAAGACTAAGTTACATTACCCTCCCAGAGCAAACTCTTTAGAGACAACAGGATTTTACGGCATGAGAAGACAACACTGTGCAAAACCTCCACTGAGCCCCGCAATCCAGTAACACGTGATCATTAGCTCCCAGCCTACCCCTTTTAGCGCCCTCACCTACAAGTTTTCATGGTAATTGTAAACTGTGTGTATTGTGCAGATGGCAACTTTGATAAGGGTTGGGGGATGAAACCGTCCGCAATAATGGCACAGACGAGGGCATCCCATCCTCCTCCACCCCCAAGTTCGAAAGATATAGTTAAAGGGACAGAAGCAAACTTAGCCAGGGTCGATGCATCCTCAGGGGTCTCAAACAGACACTAAATGAGCGCCTTTAGGAAACATTTACTGCACAAGTGCAAAGTAACCGCGTAAGTCTGAAGTATATTTCTAACCGTTTCAAACGCAACGCTAAATACACATACCACATTCTGTAATATTCAAAGCCCTAAATTACGTCACACAGCCTTCCCTGTAATTTTTACAGACACTATCGCTTACTTCCCTAAACAACATTAACTGAATTTTCTATAACATGGACACGGAATTTATTCTCTGAGAGGTACAAACTGACTTTCTGTGCATAATTGGACCACAGGCGTCCAAAATTTGTGTAAAATTACGATAACCGTCAATGTGGGCTGCTTCGTGGCGTCTCCTCTAAAGATCACAGTAAATGGTAAACGTAACCGACTGAGCTATCGTGTAATTTACAGAGTATGTACAATTTACAAATGTGGCCGCGGGTCACATAACAACCCCTTAGCCAGCAATTATTTATTTCTCTCAGTGTCTTCGGACGATTTCTGGACGCTAACATGAGACAGGCCTCGATAGGAGCGTTCCAGCTCATTATCTGGGCAACTTTTCATCTCATTCGACCTGGGTAACCTATTCTGTTAAAGCAGCATTATTAAACAACTGAACGAAAACTCGATGTATACAAAAGTACACAGTCGTATTTTCCTTTATTGCTTCATTATCAATTTAATTCTTCTTTGTTCTGTTCTACCCAATCTGAACTTCATTACGACAAATCGAAATCACATTCACGAAGCAATTAGCAGTAAATTATTTCGGGCAATGCTTGCAACTATCCTGCTCAAAATCTTTTGCCTCTCGTCTTGCATCTAAAAACTTACGTATTAAATGTTTAAAACTACACCTTTTTGTATCTTTCTCTATGACCGTAAAACTTAATTTGTCATCCCAAGGGAAATGCATAATTTGAGGTTATGTGAGGACAAAGTGCAGAGGAGGAACTTTGATCATAAGAGGGAAGAAGGAAGAAGAGGCTGCAGAATAATGTATGATAAGAAACTGCTTAAATTAGATTCTTCGAAAATATAAGGACAGTCAAATCGAGAAATATCACATCGCCGAAACATGTCACACGACGCATGGTGTGTGTGCGTGCGTGCGTGCGTGTGTGTATGCGTGTGAGTGGGTGAGTAGGTGGATGAGCGTGGCTACAGGTTTATTCTCGGCCTCTCAGGCCATTTGAGCCTTACGTGGGAGAGCTAAGTAATACATAAAGAGCGTTTCAGTTGGAAAAGTGAAGAGACTTAGGCGCTGGTTACTGCATAAAAACGGATCTCACTGAACTAGGATAAAGGTGTGTACTGGATTCATGTTTTTCATGATATGGACGAGTGACAGGCTAGTACCAAAATATAATGAAATGTCGGGGGAATAAAAGCGGGAAATCGTGGAAAATCTGACAGAACATCATGTTATGAAAAAGGGGTTCGTTATCAACGACAAAATATGCAGCTTGGATTGAAGTGTGTGTGAATCAACGTCCTTGAAATACACAGAACTAGGAAGAGAGCGGTCAGAGGCTAAATCTAATTTCCACTCTGCTACCATATGGAGATGATAAGTACCGTCACGAAAAGCATGGACATGGCCACTAACGCTTATTAACACTCAAACCGAGCACCTCACGAATGTGATGCAGACCAGGGATTCACAAATACCGGGAGCTAAGTCCCCCGCACGAATGAATCCTTTGCGGTAGCGTACTTGTGGGTCCTCAGCGGGCAACGTGATTCACATCACCAATCTGGCGCCTAGAATTTTAAGGTGGTCCCTAGATTTTTGGAAAATTTTGCACCCCTGATTTAGGCCCATCATGGCGGAAACAGCCTCCTTAGTTTAAGTTTATCAGAACTCTCAAAAGAAACTGTACACCCCTGTTTTACACCCATTGCTCTAACAAGTTCCGTCAGACTTTCCAGTGGCTGTATTGTTGGTGCAAACAACACTGCCTTTCCATAGTGACCAAGTTTAATTATCCTTTAACAATAAACCCTGAATAAGCAATAGAACTCATTAAACCCCACGCTTTATATCTACTGATCTGTTAAAGACAAGGAGCCCGTAACTTTGTTTAATATTTTCGTCGTAGCTGGAGGGATTATCCTCTACATAAGGCGCGGCCTTTGCAGTTGCTAATGAAACGGTAACTTGAGTTCGGAAGAGATTTAGAGGTTAATAGACCGTACTAACGGTAGACCCAAAAAAATAATACATTCATCATGCCTAACAAACTTGACATGTTGGCTCTCATAGGTGTTTTAAAGGCTGTCTCTTTATCTTGAAGGACAAACATAAATTACATTTCAATACTGAACATTCCCGTTGGTGTGCAGATACAAAAGAAATTTTTCTCTTAATAATCATAGAGTCAAAACCAACACTTCGCTTTTTAATGTGTATATAGGCTACCGGTTTAGGTTCAAAGCGCCATCATCAGGCCACTCAGAAACCACAAATTAAAAACACTATACGTTTATTGCAGTTACACGGTTTTCTTTTCCAGTTTCTGAAAAGATGGATACGCGCCTGGGCAGCCTTTATAATTGTAATACTCAACACCCCCGTTGGTACGCACATACAAAAGTATGTTTTCTCTTACTTATCATACAGTCACAACCAACACTAGTGAAGTGTCGGTTGCGGCTGTATGATTAACCTTTTAAACCCTAGCGGTAACTTTACGTACCATTAGGTTTAACATTCAAAAATTCTACATGGTGCTGACATTGCGTTTATCTGTTCTCTGTGGATCTCAGAACATCAACTTTTGCCTTATACAACATTAAGAGATTAGCTTTTAAAACCGACACGGAGAGTGTTCACAGCCCGGTACGCACTGAGTCCTTATATAAAACAGACACGCTTCGTCTTTAAAGGGTTAATAAGAGAAAATATAAACTATATTGCCTGCAAATAGAGATATGACGAAAATATATGAATATTAAGGGAGTGTAATAAGTGGCAACTTAATATATTGTTAGTTATTGCCTTAGTTCATAAGGCAGCAAGTTCTAGCAGTACTTTTAGCGTCTATTCCAGGCTGGGTGAAACACGGTTTGCGTCGAGTAGGATTTAAACCCATTATTACAGTGTTCGAGAGATCGAAAACTGTAAGCAATTTATGCCGGGAGGTCACTGTAATCGGTTGTCTTTATTTAATTTAGTTTATTTTCTTTCATATGATAAACTTTTAACGAAACACAAAGGTAAACAATTTCTGGCTCGCTGTCCTTTGGTACTTATAACAGCGCCATTTCGGTTGTGATCACATTTTATCTTAAGTTAACTGAAAATCCAATGACGCCTTTTAAAGATAAATAGAAGTACAATTTAAAACTCTATGTACTGCGTATGACTACATATTTTCACTGTTGTTCATAATTAAACGTTCAATAACTGCGTGAGCGCCTGATACATAGAAAACTTTTCGTCGTTCCGAATTTAAGCAATAGAAACCTATATTCTCTCCTACCCACGTGTTTTGAACCAGTTATTGTGTCCACAGATTCGTATTAAGGGCTGTCTGCATTTGCTTGATCCGTTCAACTCATTCATTCACAAGATACGACGTAGCCCGGATGGACTATATATACCGTGAGAAAGAGAAACCGATAAATGTGAGTTCGAATTCCCGCAGGGCTGATCACGTGATGAATGTGATTCCTAGATCTTTTTGATTTTGGTCCCTCACATGAGACAGTACCATCCATCCTTCACACCGTCACTTTGATGGGGGATTTGCAATCCCTTCGTGCAACCCTCTATTCTCCTTCTAATACATCTCCGGAAATAAGCTGTGTAAGGGTTCGGGCTGTATGGATAGACAGTGGACATGGTGGTGCATCGCGTAACCGTATATTTTATGGCGCACACTTCGCTTCCGTCGACAAATTCAATTTCGAAAACATATCACAAGTAATGCAGATTGAAGGAAATGGATCTACAGAGCATATAAACTGTTTCTGTCTGTGTGTGTGTGTGTGTGTGTGTGTGTGTTTGTGTGTATTTCGTCACAATTTTTAGGACAGGAAAGATGAAAGCGAAAGGAAATATGAAACGAATATATCAGGCTTTACGTTTTCTTATTTTCATGACCACATTCCAAAGCAAGAATATTTCAAAAATGTCCCTAGTCAGAGGGGCGATTGATACAGTTCACCAAAAATGTGAAGCTTGTTGCCTTCAGGGATGTGACACCGTGCTGTCTTGCAGAAGTGTACGGACTTTTCAGATGAACTTGCTGCCTCTATTATTAGAATGAATAAAAATTCAATTCTTGCCTTGTCATACTGCTTCTAAAAAATAAAACCCGATGTACATGTTTAATCAGAATACAGGTAGATCTCCGTGGTGTATCTCCTACCGCCTTCCACTTCGTAGGATGGTAACTGCGTACGCGACGAAGCTGATGGTAAGAGGAAGCGGCCGAAGCCAATTTTAAAATGTTATAATAATATTTTTCTGCAGTCACTGACGAAACCATGAAATACATAAGATACGATAGCCAGGATGCGACGGAAGAATCGAACCGGAGGCTTCCCAAATAGAAAGCAGAATAATCCCTGCTTAAAAACTTAACGGCGAATTTAACTTCCATTGAAACATGTAAGTACACTCAAGAACATGTTCGACTTCTGTACGTATGCTTTTTGTCAACTCGATAACTTAAACACGAATTGAGGGATTTTAACAAAATTTAGTAGCCACGTTATGCCACTAAATATCCCCTCACAGTTTTATTTTCCATCACCAATATTCATGGTAAACTTCAGAAACGGACGGAGCAACAGCGCCACTTAATATGGAATCCTAAAATTTTCCTTGGACAAAACAAATATTTATAGAATTTTTAATTATCTTACTTCAAAAGTGTTGAACTCATAAATAAAAAAATATGCGAAACGTATCGTTGACTGTGCGTTTGTAGTTTTGCATGTTTTGATAAATTGTAGTCCATACTTCTGAGTCTAAAATAAGCAATGGATATGGAACTTAAAAAGCATTCTGCAAAATGTTTACTGAGTGAGATTTCTCTTCTGTCAAAGAGCAAGGTTATCTCTTCCTGATTTTATTTTTCCGCCCATCTTATGGTCTTTCACTACTTTTTTCTTGTGTTACTGTCAACGGGAAATAATTTCTCTATCTCCTGCACTTTTCTTTTCCCAATCTCCTCGAAATCACCCTTTGCAAGGAAAGGATGTGGCTGATGACGTAAGGTTTTATGGCTTTCCCTTTCCATCTTTCTCCATCTTTCAGTAGCTCCCTCCCTTATAGCCTGAACTCTAGGATAGGAGTATTGACAAATGACAGCCGGCAGCAACGATCCAACACCCTTTCTTACACTCTCGTTTCCACTCCCTTTCTACAGAAACAAAGTACAAACCCACCAGCACAAATTTTAACCTCCCCTAATTTTGCTTCTTCTGCGTGTGACGATAAAAAGGAAAGATAAAAGCTGGAAGGTGCCTCGTTTATTTCTACGTGCTCTAATATTTTCTATTTCTGATATGATAATATTGTTAGTGCTGGTTTCCACTGACACACCTTGTATGGTCTAATCAAGTATGTGTTTTGAATTGTCACTCACATGAATTTCTGTATACTGTGTGAGTATACATGTCTGTGTTCTTTCATCACAAGTAGAAAGAGGGTGAGAACCCCCTTATGAAGAATAAAATTTCGAATTCATGGTCATTCTTTGTGCTGGTAAAACAGATGACTCAAGACAACTTTCACTTCTTTGTGCTGTCAAATATTAGTGTTATGTGAAGTAAAAAATCTAGAGGAATGGAAGATGCAAAGCGAAATGGGAATGTAAAGCCGTTATTTGCTTTTTACATGTGGAGGGAGGAATTGTCTTTCAAATACGTTTCAGGACAAGAATACGTATATGATTCATGTTTATATGAGGAATACAAATTGACGACGATTCAAAACATGAGGCTGGTTTCGAAATTGGTCCGACGCTGGACCAATAACAAAAGCTATTCTTAATTACTGGTCCAACGACTGACAGTAACTACTTCTATCGGACCCAGCTGAGTAGGTGTCTCACAGTATGTTCATCAGAGAACATATATATTTTATATTTCGGAAATGTTACGGTCGTCCCGGAACAGTAAGCGACGAACGAGTTCAGAAAACAGAACCCTTGAGAACAGACACGAACATATAAATATCAGTTTCGAGACGATATTTTAAAATCGAACTAGCATTTAATTTTAAAAATGCAATTATTTGTAAACTTGTATTATTTCTCAAAGTACTTCAAATCCCTAAACCTAATCCAAGACGGTACATTTCGAAGAGACTTCATTCCAATGTAAACACCGAAGCTGTTCATCACGTGGTCACTAGAGAGAGCAGATACCCTGCAGAGTAGTGGCAATATATGAGGTGGAACAGGACTGATTGTACCCTGAAGGCTATGGAAGCCATCATGGAAAATGAACCTTGCAAATCGCGTTCCCACACACTGCGTCGCTAACCGACGTAATAATGTTTAGAAACCATATAAATCCCTACAGGTCACAGGACAGATACATGAAGTAAACGTCGGTAATTAAACTACATAAGTCAATAATGTGAAGAACATCACAGTCGAGATTATAAGTTATCACAGCGGTCCTGAAGAATATTACAGTCTTCTTGGACATAGTGTCATATAAATTGATATACACATACATATATACATGCATATATACATGCATGCATACATACATACACACATACATACATACATACATACATACATACATACATAATACATACATACATACATACATACATGCGTGCGTGCGTGCGTGCGTGCGTACGTACATACGTGCGTGCGTAATACATACATACATACATACATACGTTCCAACGTTTTGTTCTTATTGGACTACCCTGAAGATGCAAGCGGAAATCTGCTCCGAGACCTCCATACCTAAACAATTTACATCGCAGAAAACTGGCATCTTCATACCACAGTTTCTGCATGTCTGAGAAAACATTAACTTACGTTCAATTTCATAAAATGAAACTTTTTCGGAACCGAAAAACTAGTTACATACTGCTTCAGATGAGACATGAAGCTATCACGATCGTCAATATAAAAATGCTCACTTCACTGATGACATGCTGTGTGGCCTTGCAGAACTTTATCAAAGATCTCGACTAAAGAACTGCCTCCTTTTTCAAGGTAAAAGCTTATTCTTGTACCGCGAAGAAGAAGACATTGGAATTCCCTGACAAGCTGGTAGATAAATACCAAAATTTACGGCGTCACATTTGAGAAGGCAGGAATCTTTATTGTTCAGATACGTAAACATATAAGAGTGAAAGTGCGCCTTCTTAATTTGAAATCTTCTTACCGGAATAATCTACTAATTTTATGGCATACTTTAGAATATCCTTACACTGATCTTCAACAAGAGGCGAACTGCTGTAAATAAATATAAGCCCTTCAACCAAAAAAAAAGTTATCGAACCTGCCTCTAAAATAAAAACAGAAATGCCATGACAGCGTTACGAATTTCCACATTTCCTTTGATTACCTTTCTGTTTGAGGAATCCGTTATTCTGGGTTATGACGCTGCGTCAGTGGGTAATCGGTCTGCGAAGTTTCTGGCGGAAGGTGGCGCCCTCACATTCATGAATATATAGGTCTTAGAAAAACGGACCCATCTAGCAACTAACAACGCTCGCAAGAGGACACATGTTCCCTCGAAACGTCGGGACCCATTTACCCAGTGACAGAGCGCCGTATCCCAGAAGAGCGGAATCGTCAACTACGCCGCTGCAAAAACCTCAAAGCTAGAAACATTCTACTTCCTTATCAGTGTGCGGTGACACAGGGTTCCGAAACTTAATGTGCAATATTATATTACAAAAATTCAGCGCATTGAATTTTTATCTGCATCACTAGACACACAAAGAAATCGATGCTTTGCACGGAGTTTAAATAAAACTGTACCTATTTTCTAAGAGCAATTCTTCATGCAAAAGAATGTATACGTCAAGAAACTTAGAACTCGTTCCAATCTGCGTATTTTAGACATATATATTTTGAACAATATACAGCGCATGTCTAACAAAAACGACAGAATAATTACATACCCTCGCACTTTAAGTCGTCAAGTTTTATTGCTTATTTCTTCAAAAAGAATGTAAATCAGGGTGTTAAAGACAAACATAAGACAGCATAAGTATCGATGTCTTACTTATATTTAATTTTATTTTAGACTTTACACTATCGACGATAAATCTTATCGGCTGTAAGCGTACCCACATTTTATATAGTGCTACAAACTCTCGTCCTTCCACAAAATACATATTTAGCTCCCTTCCTTTTCTAGCCGGTTATGGAATTAAAATATGTATGGGAATGACATACTTTAGAGTACCCTGTGGTAGACATTTAACATTGTGCAACACTTTTTTAAATGTACGAGTTGGAGGCGCATTCGCAAAGCAGCCGGGAAAAGTAAACAGTTCTTGTGGCTGATATTTATAATGCAGACCAGCTACGTGATCTGTAAAGTACAAACTGATGATTTAAAAATTTATGACCCTTTACGAGAAAAATATGGGGAACAGGATATCTCACCCTTTACGAGATACGTATACGAAACACGATATCTCGCCCTCTGCGAGAGAAGTACGATAAATACGGTACAGCCAAAGAGGTCGGAGAAACAGTGGACTATCTAACATAACACAACGCAAGATTTAAGTTTTTTAAAATAGTCACCAATAATACAGACCTGACGAAACGCACGCACCTGAAATGTTAGGCCATGCGACCGGTTTCGGACTTGTTCGTTTTAGACACTTCCCCTCCAATTTATCGCCTAGAATGGGAAAAAGAGTTTCTACAAACTGACACCCGTTTTTACGCATTCTACATCGAATTTATTTAATAAAAATTATTTTTCTGAATATTATTTATAAAACTTACGAATTTCTCCGCAAGAAAGTTCAGGATATACATGTACGTACACACCCGAACTTGTCTAGCAGCATATATTACGCAAATACGATTGCTGCTATCAATAATGCATCCCACAAAAATCCGCAAAATGTGTAACTAATATACTCTGTACACAAATGACTATACAATTAAATTCTTCTCTTGAATTTCATCCACGCTGGTTCAAAATGTCCCTGGCCCTATTAGGTCTACGGCCGTGAATAAAAAACTACAGGCGTGATCCTGAAACCAAAATCATGTCAGCTGAGACCTGGAGAAGAACTGTTGATATTGCAAGTTCTGTACTGAAATTTCAGTTAATAGCAAATGTCTGTTTCGACACCTATATGCTACCAAATTGGACAATACAAGCCATTGTTTAAACACTCATGGCTTTCGAAAATGATTTATTCAATGTGTCAGTTATATGTTACAACAATTAATAGGGATTCTGCATCCCATACTAGTAGATAACAATCACTGAGTGCTAAAATGTCTTAAGACTACACAGAGTTTGCTAAGTGAACACCATATCGGTAATTTGATGATATACATGATTACGTGTAACTATAATAATGTACAGAATAAATGGAATAATGGAAGACATATACAACACAGAGTAATAAAGAAGTATGAAATTATTCGTCTTTAAATGCAGCAAAATCCTAGCGCATAGACAAGCCAATTTGAATATTCTGCCACCTTCACGACTCAGCGCAAAGCGAAACTAAAAGCACGTGGTGAGCATGGTGTCTGTGTGTCTGTCAGTCTCTGCTGTCAGTGGCATTTGTTTTATTTCCGTGAATTTTGAGTAAAAGATAAGTTTTAATTTTGGTATATGACATACCGTTGTGTTTACATTTCAAGATTAAACTCAAATGCAAACAATTCTAAAAAAACTCTTTTTATTGATACAAATTCCTTTTGTTTTTCAATACAGCCCTACATGTGTCGGCCGATAATAACGCCGTCAACAGGATACTGTTTTTAAAATATATAAAGGGATGTTAATTTATTTTATAAACTTTGATTTCGTAAACATTAATGAGCTTTCATACCTAACAATTCTTAATTTCAAAGATGAATATACTATATCCTCCACCTAGCCTTATGAGCATAACACTGTTGGTACTATGTTAAGCAGTATCATTGGCCTATTATTTGTCGAATCAACTTACCGGCTGTTCTCATACAATTTTTCCAATATATTTTGTTTTTCTATTTAAATTTAAATGTTACAAATTCTTGGAAAAGTTCCCTATTATTTTTAGCTTTGTTTTAAAATTCACTTCACACTTTTTTCTCTTTTTTGACTCTGTAAGTAGTGACAACCTTGTCGTCTGACAAGTAAGAAACTTTAAATATAAACGCTACCACATATATTGATTGAAATATGTCGGCGCACATCACCGAATTCGAATATAACCCAAGCACCTGCATAAATAGGCCCACATTACATCCGATGACACTACTGGCAAAAAAAATCTGGGCCAGTGGACAACATAGGTTCTTACAACCCACAGCGCCAAGAAAAACAGAAAAAGTTTATGAGATAAATTTAAAAAGAATAGGATTAATAAGGGAAGTTTCTATAAAAAGTTTTTAAAACGTAATTTAAATTTTAATTGACAAAAGAAAATTAACTGGAAGAATTGCATGAGAAAAATCGATAACGTCATTATACGAAAAATGTAACACAATATAACACAATACAAACAAAATTACACGCATAAGTCTACTTTGAGGAAACTACGTACAAATTTTTAAAATGCAAATCGTAAGGTGCAAGATCTCATTGCCATTTGCAAAAACTACAAATTAGTAAATAGATGGAACACTCCTCAATATTAAGTCGTAGAAATAACACCAACCAAATACGCATTATTTACGAAGAAAGACTAATTGTCTACAATTAGTCTTGTACATGTTTCGGATCTTTTGGACCATTATCACGGAGCTTTAAGTAATTACACACAGAAGTGTATAAAGATACAGTACTGGACATATCGATACACAACTTTGCATATACAAGTATAAATATATATAAGAAGTTAGAAACAGAAAATCTGAAAATATTCAGTAGTTGATCAAATTTCCTAGCTCTGTCTTCCAGAATTACATTCACCCCACGTTTCAAAGTAAGAGTCCTATCTAAAATAATTATGTAGTTTTACACGTAGTACTTGAGCGTAATAGGCTTATACACGTGGCATGCACTGAATTTAAAATATTATGTCAAAATATCTAATAATTAAAAATCGTGAAACAATTCATATACACAAATTTTCATGATGCGTGGCGAAATACAGGTGCTGGTGTTTCGATTTTATTCGGTCTGGCTCTGAATTTATACTATGTTAGACTTTTGAAAGGCCTTGGCGTAACAATACTAGTGCACTGATTTTGTTTCGTGTTTTGTTGCAATGAAATAATTCACGAACGAAGGGTTTCGGGAAAAAACAAACATGTCCTGTATTTGTCGCCATTCTAAAGCCACGCTTTATGCACTACAAAACGGGTTATTTGTCGTCTAGCAACAACACTAGAGATGCAGAAAGCTGAAAAGGTGAAGGATTACACACAATATTTGTTACGTTGACGTCTTAATAAGGGAAGTCTCTGTTACCCCTTTACTTCATTTTATCCCATAAAGTACCTACCTAATGAACGGTGGCAGTACATCCATTATTTCCTTAGTCCCTTTTGTAAGTCTATGCCACATGTTCCGGCACAGTATGACATCCGTTTTTCACGACACATAAAGGCAAATTAAATGACAAGAGGAAAGTTAAACTTTGGAAATTCTCACAATACACGTTTGGAAAATCTGACCATATTTTTCTAAGGCGCTACAGCCCAAAACGGACCCAGGCCGCCTCATTAGTAAGGTTTCTAGATCACGCACACACACACACACACACACACACACACACACACACACACACACACGCTGTAGGTCAGCTTCTCGCAGAGGCCGCTACCTACACAACATATCGCAAACGCACGAGAAAAAAACCCATGCCCTCAGCGGGATTAGAGACCGCGATCCCAGCAATACAGCGGCTGCAGACCTACCCCTTACATTGCGCGGCCATCTGATCATACGCTTCTCTGTACTGAAGAACTGCTATGCACGCTTTCCACATGCACGGCTAAAAGTCATTAAAGGAAAGCTTTAAAGAAGCCCTAACATTCTAGTAGAAGAAAGGTACATATTCTACAAGTTCAAATAACACGTTTCAGAGTGTCAAGTCGATAAATGTTATATTCTAAGAAATTACACATCAAACTCTCCCAATGTAAAGAGTTAATTTGACATTTAAAACAGTGCCAACACAACTGCTTGAATGTCCAAACAAAATATCCGAACTATAAATTAATTACTGTAACTTCTTACACCCTGCTTCCTACATACCTCATACTGGCATTTTAATTATAAAGCGAAAAAATGTATAACTATCAGCTTCAAAATGTTCACGTTTCGTCAAACAGTGGAGAGGATTAAATCAAGGACCATGAGTTTGGTGAGATATGGCACTCGTCGGAACGTAAAAATATTTCTCGTGAAACTTGCAAGGTAGTTCAAACCTGGGAGAACTAGGCGTACAAGGGGAAAAAATTTTAAAAGAAGCCTCAGATAAATTGGATGTCAGGGAGTGGGTAGATGTTTTCGGAGTCATGATAGAGTTTAGTAGCGGGACGTTCTGAAGACGGTAATGAATTGTGATGTTCAATAAATGGCACGGACTCTCTAAACCAGCTGAGCAAATGTATGGTTCTTAATAAAGACTCCTCCCACTGGAGTCAGTCAAACGTAGAATTCGCTGTGTTCCAATTTTCTGAAAATCCAGATCAGAAAACTTAGAAATCGATTTGTTTGACACAAAACAAATAGTGGCTAATTATGTGGCTTGAGGATTTCACAGCGTTGTCAAAGAATATTACAGTCCCCTGGGACACAGCGGTAATTTACAAATCAACACGACAGAAGATTTTAAACTTTAATCCCAGTAACTTCACTAAATTATTCAGGTTGCAGAGGAATTCTTCCCTGCTTTAACTATGCTTTACTGCGGCACGTTTTCGACCATTATATATGGTCACTCCCAGGCCGTTCGTACAAAATTACAAACAGAGTACACAAGCGTGAAATGTTACATATTTTACATAAAATAAGCACTGGGATTACATGCTTGTGTGTTCCCTTTGTAATTCTGTATGAATTGCCTGAAAATTGTCATACATAGTGGCCGAAATATGTCGCATTAGAGCACACATTGAAATAAAGGAGAACTGTTTTCCAGACTGTGCAGTTTATTATGGCTAAATTATTTATGACGCATAAACAGAACTATCAATTAAAGCGTCAATTCCTGATTATCACGTACATTTAAGACAATAAGCATCCGCGGCCAATCGTTCAGAATCTGACACGAAATTAAACTCCAGGCGATATGCCCACACAGTACCACCTCATGATTTACATGTTGTACCACTATTCCTCCCACCGGCAGCGCCATGACGGCAATGCGCGCACTGAATAATTCAATACGTTACATCTCGCCCGTGAAGAGGTGGGAGTAAGCATAATAATTAATAATACGTACTCCCACAGCATAAAATCATTATAAAATGGAAAACAGCTGGTCGTAGGCTTTATAAAAGCGCAAACATAACCACGTCTAATATAGAATTCGTTATGTTCGTTTACAGACCTCCGTACAGGAATGCCTCACTCTGATTTACAAGCCTTGAAGTATGTAACTAAACACACCAGTAATATAATCCAGGGTGAAGCGTGTATTGTTCTCAAAGCTCATTTGTTACATGCCGGAATACATTTGCAGAGTCTGGGGCCCAGAAGCATCCAGTCGTATTTAGTGCAACAAGCATAAAATTCAAATTTGAAATGAACACCCTTACTGAAATATTGGTGCTTTACCCTTGATGCAACTGGCATCCACGAAAAGCGGACAACAATCGCTGCGTATTCTGGACAGCCCGAGTTACAGTCTTGTCCTACAGACCGACAACCGTTACTGATCCCTACTGTTGTTTTACTCCGTCACCTCACTTAAGAGCTAGGACAGTCTTAACCCTTCAAGGATGCTGGGGTTAAATACCAAATACTGCCCAAAACGGAGAAGTTCTCAATTTACAGTAAACTTAAGGGCATTCATGACCTACGGTGCACGGAGGCGGGCAGCATTTGAAGGAATTAAAGTTCCCTACAGCGCACCGAGGCCACAACTGAATGCCTAAACGACCCTGCGGCGAATTCCTTCCACAGGCGTTATACACTCCGCTGCACATAGTCATTCTAGACTTCAACGCTGGAAGAGACAGGATAGAAAATGGCGTCGTTAAATAGCTCAGGATCAGTAGGTGATACTACATACACAGTATGCAGTGCAGTGTGATTCCTGTCAGGACGGCAAATATGCAACGCTGCCGTTACTTAAGCCCTTCATGCACAGCTGCACGATTACAGCCATGTTATACCCATAATGGGGAATAACGCCAAAGCTTCCAGGCTTCATTAAGCACGGGACTCTGCAAACTGATACGTAATAATACATATTTAATAACATGCTTACAGCAGTCATACAGTGGCTAGACTAAGAGTTGAATACCCAAGGAAATGCGGCCCGATTCCCAGCAACGACAAGTAATTTTGTTCTGCTCAAAAACGTCAACAGTGCCTCTGTAGGACCATCCAGCCTCAAACTCAATGGGAAAGAACGGCTCTCCACTGGGCTAAAGCAAACGAAGCGTGAAGCTTACCACTGAACCCCACATATGTCGAAGTTAAGCATGCGTTGAACTATACCTCCGTTCCACCATATGCCTTAGCAGCGTGCAAAAGGACTTTAAGTTTAACTAATATTCTTACACGGTAAAAGATAAAATTATAGTGTATGACCGGTAAAATTTAGATCTTATGCGCATATTCTATAAAATTTCTCGACACAAATAAATGATAGTAAATTTACTTTTAGATTTTGGGAAAATTTTGCATCCCTGAACTAAGCTGAGTAAACTGACAACCGCTTTCACACTAGCTATAAATTAAAAGTATCTGAAAATGACGCGTTTAGTGAAGTCAGCCTGGCTGCCAGCATTGGTGAAGGACATGGATCCTTGTTCTTTTGATATATGTGCGCCAGAAAGCAACATGACTGCATGAAAAGTTGATGAAGCCATGCTCAGCTGACGATCCGACTAGTGTCTGCACTTCACCCTGTTACACAGCCACATCCATGATTCAGCATTTGCTGATGGGCTGTTGTTCCTTGGTAACCAGGTTACTCCATCTCACAGCTTCTTGCCTAAGTAACACGCATTTACTGGCCGTCGAAGACAACGGTTTGCTGTGGGACATGATAAAAATTAACAAGGTTTGTACACAGGGCTTAGTACAACAACAGTCGCATTCCAGGCCCTAAACATCCCACTACAATTTCGTTAAAACGTACAAGAACTGGTCTACATTGAAAATCCTATAAAATTCTTTCGTCTCTCCAAATCTTTCGGTTCCCCCACAATTAATCTGCTTGGAAGGTTAATACAAGCAAAGATTTTCATCTTCTGACATCACGTGCAGTGGCAGACACGTACCAGCGTTTCGGAGAAGTGACCTGCCATCTTCGCCGTACAACACTTCCAACAAAACGAAAGCTTCATGAGGGCGCTGTGAGGGCCTTAAATCTCGCAGAAACATACCTAATTTTTATAGAGCATAAGACGATCTATGCCCACGGCTTTTTCATTGCTTGGCAACCGTTTAATGCATAAAGCGATCACTATGCGTCAACACGACGGCAAATAAGAGACGCAACGGGTAATAATATATTCTATCACAACTTCGGCAACTTTTTCTTTTGATCAACCGTAACGCACGTACGTTTATTAATACTATCACGAAATAGACAAGTCATTATTTCAGTACCGTTTACTTCAAGAGAATTGCAAGCATAGGACAAGGGTTTTCAGTACTAATACTCGTAAAATGTCATTTTCTAATTTTCTCAGTAGAAGTTCTTTCTACCTGTATGCCTCCAATTCTGCATGTGAATATAACTGGAGCAGTTTTTGGGTTGAAGATTAAATATATTTACAACAACAATACACACATCATAACTTTCATCACGCCGACAATATTCTGCTTTACCCATATAAACTAGTTTATTGTATCATCCTTTTAGCATGCAATGCTTGCAACTTCCGAGAATTCAAATTCTTATAGCGGTGTTGCTGAAGGTTCAAGTCTTCCTCGACCTTACGCCCTGTCCATAATGTAAACAATCCCGACGTTTCGAAGGGCTGTAGTGTACAAACCGTTGATAATTATCCACCAATCGACAGGCCATAATATCACAGAACAGACGGAACTTCTACCTGGACACTCTTTTTTCTGGGCTTAATCATTAGTCCAAGAAAACGTGGCAGCAAAACTGCAGCAAAAATAAGAGTGTAAAAAGGTAAAAGTAAAGACTCTAGCCGCTTGATTGCTGAAATCGCGGTCTCAAATCCCGCTGAGGGCATGGATGCTCGCCTCTTGTGTTTGCTGTGTGTTGTGTAGGTAGCGGCCTCTGCGACGAGACGATCATTCGCTCAGAGGAGTCCTACTGTGTGTGTGTGTGTGTGTGTGTGTGTGTGTGTGTGTGTGTGTGTGATCTACTAACCTCAACAATCAGGTGGCCTAGGCCCGAGTAGTAAGCGTTAACATATTAATGTTTATGTCTTGAGCATCTCACGTCTGTGACCTTTAGGATTAGGATTCTGGTAAGCGACGCCGTGTAGTTTGGTAGCTCTACCAACCTTTCGGAGGCACCTGCTACCGCCACCTCCGAAACTGAGACTAAACTACCAGACGAGACGGTGCCACATCCAAGAATAGAGGCACTTTCATAATTAATACTGAGCAAACCGTACCACAAATTGCAACAAATTAAGCATAAAATTTAAACTTTAACCTCAAATAACTTTATATTTGATATAGGAATATATGCTCTTCCTTTTCTTCTGATATAAGAGGTAGTAAGACAACAACATATACCCTAAATATTTATTTTTCTTTGTAGTATTAAACAACACAGTAGAACCCTCCCGCATTAACGCTGGGGATGTAAGTTATAAATATCTCCCTGACAATTTATTTCATTCACAACATCGCCAATGGATGTCAGAAAGGAAAGAAACAGACGAGCAATAAAGGGTAGCGAATAGAGGCAGTCCGTTTAACTTATCAAAAGCAATAAGCAAAACGGTAGCCTGTGCTACAACAGAGGAAGTCGACACTTTGTACTGCAACATATTTGTTGCGAACAGGGGGAGCAGTGCATTACACAACCGGTAAATTAATTTCCGCATCGCGCAAGGTACAGTCTCTAATAAGCAAGAAATGCGTGGAGTTCGAGTCGGTTAATTTTCTCATCTCCATGGGGATTCGTGCTACCTGCAGTGGTATTCACAGTACTTGTCAAACGACGCTACTTTGAGGAGAAGGACACTCAAATGTGCCACTCAGGAGAAGACAAAGTATTTCCTTTAAGAGGTCTGAGGTTGTCAAAACCGTGAATTTCAGAGTACACTCTCCTGGAAAGCGAGGGCATGCAATATGGTAGACAAATGTTTCCAACACAGAGGGATCTACGGCTTCTAGTTTCAGGGCAGCAAGGGAAAACAGGATAAAGCGAGAACAGTTTTGACATGTATTGGGGAGGTTTCCGGTTCGAATCTAGGCCGGGACACCGGCAACCCTAATTGAAAATTGTCGTTGTTTCCCTCAGTTCTTCCAGAAACACCTGTATACTAGCGATAAATCAATCACGCCAGAGTCGCTTACTTTTAAACCATTTTCAATTCGGCATTTACCAGTCGTCCTACCAATCGATGGTACAAGATGATGCGTGTTAGATATCACGCCAATCTCATATTCGTGTATTTAAACATCACCATCTTCATCATAACCACGTAGTCTTAACGACAGGTGTATAGCCTCTTCCCAGAGTTATCCAGGCAGTGCGACCTAATGCTTCCTGTTTCAATTTCCAACATCTCATTTCTTTAAGGTTATCCAGCATCTGCCTTAGTTTTCTTCCCCGTCCTCCCGTCCCTTCTACCATTCCTTCAATAACGTGTTTTAGAAGGCAGCTCCTAAGCAAGATGCGATCAATCCAGTTAGCCTTCCTTTGTTTTTTTGTAGTAAGATGCTCTTTCCCCCTTGACTCTTTGTAATACTTCTTCACTTTCCGCTCGATGGGCCCAGCTGATCTCCATCCTTTTTCAGCACCACGTTTTAAAACTTCACGGTTTTTCTGATCCATACGGACAACTTAATAACTTTTGGTGAACATCACTTATTACTAATTTCAATTTTTATGAAGTTGATTGGATCTGTCGAACTCACAATAGGGTCCAGTAGCGGGCTATTGTCAACACGTCATAAACTTCAAGTTTCATGTAACTGGGGACATTTTATTGACAATCTGAGAAATCTTAACTTCTGAAGGAGAATTCGGCTTCAACCCAGAACAATTATCCGCCCTGAAAACTTTAATGGTTTAAAATAAGTCAGTTAGAGAATTCGCAGAAATTTTCCTCTCTTCCGACATTACTGGCACGACGTTATTTAGCGACGCTGTAAACTGTTAAGTCTCCATACAGTCGGGATGTATGAATGTGGACAAAGGATTGAAGGAATGAGAACAACAAGGAGAAACAGAAGTGCTCGGAGAAACACAAGTGCGAGTGTCACTTTGTCCACCACTAACCTCACACGCACCCTCTTGGATCTGTACTCGATCTTCCATGATGAGTGGCCGGACATGGCACGGCCGACAGGACTACTGGCTGCTTTCAGAGTAAGAAAACGTGTTTTCCTTTCTTTTTGAGTACGACTCTTCAGCTTCTCGAGTGCAAGCACAGCAGGCCCTCACATAAATTACAGTGTTGGATTTCAGAGACAGCCCCGATGTTCAGTCGTAACCTAAACAGCCCGCGGTGACTGATTACGGTGTGTCGACGCCGCACGCAGACACAACCTGCTTCTGGCTGCAGGCAACTTTCTGTAATAGTCTGTTATTACAAATTTCCTGAATGATTGCTCGCTGATGGAATAATCTAGAGTTTACTACGTCACCCTTGTCCCTACCCATGCTGGCTTTTAATTATCACTACTAACTTCATTTTGCATCACTCTCCCCCATCGTCACACACACACACACACACACACACACACACACACACACACACACACACACACACACACACACACACACACACACACACACACACACACACNACACACACACACACACACACACACACACACACACACACACACACACACACACACACACTAAATGAACTGCATAGAGACACGTTCTCCCTGTTGCGACTAAATACACTGAAGGTCAAGTTCTGTAAAGAAATTCCTTATTTTATCTCGTGAACAGATTACTTCTAAAAAAAAAGTACACACTATGCAGGTATGGGCCAGTCTTATTTCATTTCATATAACCTTTTTAATAAATGCCTTTTTTGCTGACGTCTGAAGCAGTGAAACCTTCTGGTGGATGACGAGAACAATGGAATATGGCTGTCTAGCTGTTATCCGTGTGCTGAGCATAACCCTTTATACGCACCAGGTGTGCAAGGATGAGGACACTTTCGGACGCTCGGCCACATGACAGGTAAATAAAACGAATTCTGCAAAATACAGAAAGCGAACTGGAAAAAGGGCACAAGTCAAATATACTACGAGAGTACAGATTTAACAGCAGTGTGGGAGCAATACTTAAAGAAACATACGGGTATGAGAGTTCCCTTATTCTGGGATAGGACCTGTGTCACTGGGTATTCGGACCCAGACGTTGCGAGGCAATTTAGCGTCCTCAGGTTCAAGGATATTTCTTCTTCGGCATTTCTAACCTTGAATATGAGGACAGTATAGTACTTCGAAACGTCGGAATTTGACTACCCAGAGACATGGTATCATATGTCAGAATAAGCGTACCCGCACGTTAATCGCCGTTAAACCCTCTGAACTCGCAACATACGGCTCTGCGTTGTTAAAAGAGGCCTAACAAATATAGACGGAATAAAATTAACGAAAACTGTTTACTGCGACTCTGTCTACGGCCTGCTGGAATACCGGAGTAACAGATACAGGACAATAAAAACAAATTTTTAAAGCGAAAAGTATACACGAAAATAAACCAAACTTTCGCCGGACATTAAAAACGGAATTCAGTAGGAAATGTTCCCCCCTAGGCGAAAGAATGTCACTGTTACATCCTGTAGAAACAAACAAACAAACAAAGGACGTCATGACAAAAAAATTACAGAAGTTTATCATAAAGAGTGTAGAAATATAATAATCAGAATAATATCGAGGCCATTTCTCGATTTTTATGAGAAAAATTATGGTCCATGAAAAGTAGATTATCCAACTGTGTACGTGTTAGAAACATGGAACATAAAACATAATAACGAGAAAGCAACAATTTTGCGAGGTGACGATAATGGAAAAAAAAGCTATGGGAAGCCAGGGAGCAAACAAATTCTATAAAGTCGCCAGGGGAAGACACAATATGTTACGAAGTTTATGCAACATAGTGCAAAATTACCACACGTGAACTACGCGAGATTTTAGGTCCACTCCAACAAGATAGAAATTCTAGGGATACGATAAGCAAAAAATCTTTAAGCAGAACCACAACTTTTAAATGTTTCACTTAAAGACGCTGTCGGTTTTCTACGATCATATAGCTTTGGTGACATGAACGCCAAAATTATGAACTACACGGATTATGAATCATTCGGAGAAAAACTTGGACCAACACCACTTTGTCCAACAAAATAATCCACACACAGTGGCCTCGGATTGAAAGAAGCCTCCGCGGTAAGACGAGGGCGACCTATCTCCTGAGCCATGGTGCTGCATAGAACTCCGGGGATATTAGTGTAAGAAATCTATAACGAAAAAAATAAGTGTTGTAGATACAGTTACGTGTAATTTCTGTGTAAGGAGTGGGATACAGCATGAGCAAGTAAACTGGAAGCTGCAGCAGAACACAAATCTGTGAGTGTGATTAATTTCTACACCGTCCCACGTCCTGCGTCCTAGCGTCGCGCTCACTTGTAATCTTCGTGGCCCCGGGACCGTTAACCTTTTAAAGCATAGCGGTAACTTTACATACGACCAGGTTTAACATTAAAAAATTCTACGTGGTGCCCACATTGCGTTTATGTGTTTTGTACGGATCTCAGAACAAACAGCAACTTTTGCCTTATAAAACATTAAGAGACTGGTTTTTATAACCGAAGTGGCGAATGTTTACAGCGCGGTACGCACTGAGTCCTTATATAAAACAGATACGCTTCGTCTTTAAAGGGTTAAATCATCCTTGATACCTTCATGCAAAAGATCGACTGGACCCGAGGGTGTCACTTCACGTCTCACCTCGTGACAGCTATCATCAACGACGTCGCTGAAAAATGTGACCAGGGTGAGATCTACGTTCAGTACGAGATCAGTTATACATTATTTGCAGTTGGAATGATTCGAAAAATTGGGTTATGGTTCCTTATAGCTGGAATGATTAAAAAATTTGGGTATCATTTCTTACAGCTTATGGAATAAGCTGTCTGAGTAATAACACACAACGTTAACTATCACGCGCTGAAACATGTATTAGTATAAAAGACGAATCTCCTACCTTACTGGAAAAGGTCTTATTCTACATTGCCTAGTGAAGTTTAGTATTAATTAACTAATATTACAGGAATTGCCGCTGTAACATGTGATGAACACAGCTTATTTCATACCTGATACTTATACTTGCAATTCATGGTTTTTTTTTTTACCTTTCGACCAATCATGCTTCACGTAAGTAAACAGAGACCAATTGAACTCAAGTATACAATTCTACGCCGTACGTAGTTAGACAACTCTACGCAGCAACTAGTCTACAGACTGGAGGACCGAAGGAACTGTAGTTCAATTTCCAGCACGGATGACGGGTTGTTTTTCCTTCAAAACGGCTCGATCGGCTCTAAATCCCACCCAGCCTCCTATACAGTGGGGCTCCTTTAACAGGAGCAAGGCGGCCAAGTCGTAAAGCTGATCGACCACTCAGCCCATCTTGTGACGAGATTAAGAATGAGTGGAGGTATTCCACCGCTTCCTCCATGCCTTCGTGGCGTGCACAGGAATAACGTCGCCTTCACTCCATGGAGCAGCGTTCTTCTTGAGAATGTAAGAGCCGAATAGTTGGTCAAGAATCTCCTTGCCCTTTAAAGAACCCTCAGTTTCATTACCGTGTCCCGAAATACAAAGACACTCCACTTTACCCAGAACATAAGTCCAAGGCAGAGTACAACATTTTGTAAGACGCTAGAACTTTTTTTCTTTTAAAGTGAGAGGTTTTCAGCGTCGGCAAATCCCCAAGACGAAAGACCACCCCCTGTCGGTTTTACCACAACTGCCTATTCAATACACCTGTAGCAGCCTTCTGCAACTGTAGGTCGTCACTCCGGTTTCCTATCTCAAGGCGCACCATACCCAGACGACAAGAAATTAGTTGGGGTGTGCCACACACATACGAGTAAGTAGGCTGACACTGTATGTGAATCAGATGCAAATAGCGGAGGAAACATGAGTTGTGAATCGTTCTGTTGAACGAAGTTGTCAGTTGCTAAGGGTACAGACTATGTAGTGTCGGTGGACGTTGAAATGAATATGAATCTGGAGCACTGGTGGAAAGTGTCTGACAGGGGAAAACAGAAGTACGCCGAAAAAAGCCTGTCCTAATTCCATATTTTCCACCGCAAAACACAGATTGGCCTGGGACCTCCGCGGATACAGACGGCCAACTAATTGCCTGAGCCATGGCAAGGCCGTATCTTCAGGAGTGAAAACGCTTTTGACACCTATTCTGATTACTGCATTTTTGGACATAACGCTGTGAACATTGGTAGACAACTACAAATATTTCGGACGAAGCAACTTCACACTTTTTACCTGAAGATGGAGGCAGGAGGCTCACTCGAAACGTTGGTGCTTGTCTACCAAACTATACGGCGTCATATCCTGGAAGACACTGTTGTGGAAACCTCAAGTCTCACTTCGTTAGGTTTCTGGAAGTAATTAATTTTGCCAGCCAAACATTTTGTTTGCAATATTATGTGTAATTATGTGTCCAGTTTTGTCATGGAACTTATGAATAACGTTTATAATGATTCTGACTACAATTTTCCACTGACGTTTATTCTAAACACGTGTCTTACAGGTATTTATATGAGTAAACTAAGTAAATTTACAGAGCAAAACAGTTGGTACCTATGTCAACAGCAGGAAAAGATAATATGAACTTGGGCTTTCGAAGCACCATATCAGACGTAAATCTTGACACCAAACAAATATTACATGCATGTCCTAACAGTGACTTATTTACGGCTGAACATTCTATCGGAAATGGGCGTGTGTGAATGAATTATAAAAGCGTCCGTCTCACCTAATATTTCACACCAACAATACCGCTCATTGAGAGCACGGACGGGCGTCAGAAGTGTTCCTATATTTTCACCGTCGAGTTCGATTCATCGAGTTGCTAATCGCATGTACATCAAGACGGCAGTAATGCAATAAATGTGCACAGGAGGACAAATTTACAGTTAACGGATATGTTCTAAATAAGAATGATGGTTGTCTGCTGTGAAGTACATATTTGGATGCCTTGCTTTTGCCACGTATTAAAGGATCCACACGATAAGTAATATTCTGTCGTTTCGTCAAAGTGTCTGCAAGTTGTTGCTTCATTCGGAAAATATCCAGCTAAGAATATACCTCATCTGTACGGAAGTGACACATTTATCAAGGACGAGCACAGAGAAGAAGCAGAATATTTAAAAGTGGAAGGCCCAAGACATTTGGCATAAGAAAGTAAATGGGAAGATACATATATAATCTTAAGTAAAGTACACGGTACACCTACACTGAAAGGCAGCTGGTCAGGATAAGTACTCCTTATTGGCTTGTTTAAGATTTATACAACAAATTCACTGTTTACGGCAATATTAGTACTAATTTCTCTGAACAAATATTAAAATGGATTTTCGTTCATCAATTTTACCCTTGTATTATGTATGTAAAATAATAGGTTTAGCTCCATTTTCTTGCAACAGCAAAGTTTCTGTGCACACGCAACAGAAGACGGCAAATACAGGCCTATTTTCTCCAGCCGTCCTCTGGAGTTTCTTCATCTTTCTCACTCACCTGGCTGGTTTCATGTCGCTAATGATTTGGAGCATTCTTTACGATTACAGAGAATACACGCTTTCTGTCACAGTACCAGACGCCTTAACTATACTTACAATGTACTGCACGTGTTTTGCTTCCCTAGTCAACGGAGCGGTGTTCAACAGAAGAAGGATGGAAATTCTAATGATGAATTTTACTGCTATCGATCAAATTCTCTTACAGGAAAATTGTGATCGTGTATACAGAAAAACGCGACAGATTTTACTGTTAGAGCTATCATTGCTTGTTTCTCTGCTTATTGGATTTTATTGTTATCATGTGTACGTGTGGACATATGGAACATCATATATATTTCTTATTGCTAAGGACCTCGCAAATTTTTCAAACATGATTATGGTCATTCAATACATCAATATTATGCAAATCCTACGGCACAGGTTTCAAATTCTAAATCAACAGCTCGCAAAGAGCTGTGACAGTAAATCTCATATATCAGAACACAGCTTAATAAAGTATCGAAGTGGTACAAATCACCCTAATAGCAAAACAAAACAAACGGCAAATACAGTACATAATTTGACAGAAACACCGATAATACAGAATTACATTCTGTCCGAGATTTGCGTGCCAATGAGCAATAAACGACCAGAGACAGTGTCACGGATTCATACATTCAGACAAACATGTAGTGATTTATATGACATAACAGAATCAGTTAATAGAATTTACGGCTACCAAATTACTCTTGAATTGGCTTACAATTTTGTTTCGTTAGTTTCATACTTGTACTATGCTCTGGAGGTATTATCGAATGTAAGGAGGACCGGAGACCGTAAGCTGAGAGGAGAAGAATCAATTATGTTGGAGGTTGCTTCTAGCCTGTGTTGGGTCGCTCTAAATCTGATTAGAATACTATCCATTACGGCTTCTTGCTTCGCGGCTGGCGACGAAGCTCGTCGGACTGGAACCGTGGTTCACAAATTACTTCTTCGTCCGACATTACTGGGAGACACTTTGACAGAACTTCAGCTCTTCTCAATACAACTCCTGAGCAACAAAGTTGAGTTCAGTGCTGGTGGTTTCTTTCCAGTCAATTTATCACTTGTGTACAGCATGGTGGGCGCTGCCACAACTTATATTATAATTCTACTTCAAGTCAAGTGATTTCTTGCAATCAGCTCATTTCCCTTTCCACTTATAAGATCCTTTCAGACCGTTTAAATAGGGTAGGGATACGGCAAACAAAAAGATAGATACCAGAGCCCAATACTGTCATTGTTCCAAATGATGTATAATTTTAAGGTTCCGAGATTTGAAGTTATAATTACATGGATTATTATTTTACACACTTAAAGCCATATAACAGAAAAATTAGGACAGTGTACTGTTGTAAAACCTGAAGAAAGAAGTCAGCGTAGAAGACCTAGGCGTATACGGGAAGAAAATTTTAAAATTTGTCTTAGAGAAAGAGGATGGCAGTGCGTGGACTCGATTTATACGGCTCAGCATACAAACAAGTGACGGGATGCCTTAAAAGTGGTAATAAACCTTCGGGTTCTATAAAATTCAGGAGATTTCTTGAATAGCTGAGGAACTACTAGCTTCTCAAGAAGGGATTTGCTCCATTTATTTCGTTATTGACTTAGTTAATCGCCACATAATTCGATCCTTAGTTTATTAAAACGCAACTGAGTAGACTACCTAACTGTAATATTCAGTAGTTCTGTAAAGTTAGAAGGTCCTGCATAATAGCTCATGTACAATGCAATGAAGATGTCTGAGGATAAAATATGGTGAAATATCTGGTATTGTTAACCTATGATCGAAGATGTAGGGAAAAACTTATTTTGGTTCGTAACGATCAAATATACATAAACCTAATACTGTACAGGACATCTTCAGTGCAGTTGGTACACATAAACAAGTTTATCCCCAATAAATTGCACTAATTCCTGAATGTAAAAGCACTGCTACATGTTTCGGGTATTATTTATAGCCATCTTCAGGGAATATCAATACTTAAAAACGCATACAGCTTTACTATGCACCTTTGTTAATTGTAAACGGTAAAATATATATTGCTAGTGTGCTACTAAAGTATCATTGTATAGTGTTCTGTTGAAGTTCTGTTAAAATGGTTATAACAAAACAGAGTTATTAAAATCTCCTGCGACCAAACATCTTTAAACAGTGAAATCTCTTACGAGTTTAATCGAGTGGTAAATCCTATATGTTTCACGCTGTGTATACACCATGAAGATCACTCTGTACCTAAGTTTACACATAGCCCAAATTATGCGTTATCATAATTCTCAAAAACAGTACGAAACATGGATAAAAATATCTTATGAAGATATACAAATTCTATTTGAAATAATTTTCAATGCAAGTGAGCATCTAACGAAACAGCGGAAAGCACTTTTTATTATTCTACACATTTGAAAGAATTTTGCAACTCTATCTGCGACCCGATTAACGGAATTATGGCAGTCACTTTTATTTCTCACAACTGACAAATAGGTGAAAAATCACCATACGGAATAAATATCATGAAATGGTCATGATAAGTACAGAAATGAAAAGGAATAACGAAAAGTGGCTGCAATCGATAATTGAGGAGGGTTTTATGGAAAAGTATTGGAGTTTTCCGGTAACGTGAAGCCAGTAGTTGGTGCATAACATTCGTCAAAAATTTTAAGAGTAGGTCACATGAATTTAAACACGAAGAGCAAGAAAACGTAGAGAAGATAATTCCTCAAATACAGCACTGATGACTATGTTGCGGCATGTAAGGTAAGTGTTGTTTACAATTAACAGAACCAGTACAGGTCAACTGTGATATCAAATTTTAATTTTAGTTTAAAGGGCCCGACATATAACGAGAAGCACAATAATATTAAAAGAATACAACAGATAATAAAAATAACAAACTGCCAAACACGTGACAAATAGTGCACACGTAACAAATAATCACTCAGGATGACGAATTTAAACGTCGAAGTGCGTATGGCTGGGGAATGGCTACAGGGTACAGAGAAGCTGCTGGATATATTATACAATTGTGTTATCAGAGCTACAAGGTATGCAGACGATAAAGTAACATTATTTAGTTTATAAAAACGTAGCGCTTTGCATAAGTAATTTAAAGTCAGTGAGATCACATACTCAGTGGCACAAAACTTGAACAAAAAACGTTTCTCCGCTACATTATTTGTCGACCATGTTACAAATACAGAATCGTTCAATGAATGTGTTCAGGAAATGCATGTACTGAAATCTAGAGTAAACATTTGCACACGTGTATGGCGAGAAAGACGAAGCATTTATTTCAGTTGCCCTTTACAAATCTAACAACTTTCTTATGCGGCATAAGATGATGATGATGATGATAAATATGATTATGATTATGACAGATGTAACGATGACGTTAAAACTATTGCAAAGTATACTCTAAAGATAAATAATAAAGCCAATACGATTCCCCGAGCTGGCATTTTGTACACTCAGGTCCTGGTTCTAACTGCTCTTACGTCTTTCTTTCTAAAGTGCTGATTGAAATTTGGATTCTTTAACATTTTTAACTACATGGTTTATGACGTAGGATAACAGAATTATTACGAATTACTTGTTTGAAATATGCTAAAGGGTGTTTCCTTCACTTACCATCCCAGTACAGCTGACGACAACTACAACATTGTCAGTCACGACTGCTACACATCGAGCGCAGTTTCGAACCCGGCACCTCCCAAATATGTAGCATGAGTTCTATCTACTCACCCTGGAATGAAAGGATAAAGTTCTAATATAAGAACCAAACACAAATTCGTGTATGTTCCAAACGAACTGTGTCCACGTAAACCTAATACACTAATTGAAAATCAACAGTATTTGAAAATCGCAGCCCAGACGCGTAAGATACTCTTTTCTTATGGTGGTCTCCTCCTTATGCATGCACTAGACTTGCGCCCAAGTCATTCAGTGAAAGGTAACACTTGGTATTTTTAATAATTTCGACAAAACCTATAAATTTATGATAGGCGTGACCGTTGTGAATTTTAAATAACAATTAATTACATCTCAAGATATGTTTAACATGCTAATTAGAATACGCTGCAAATATAAACATCACAGAAGGACATTATTTTATCTGAACAACGGTTTTTCGGTGCTCTTATCGTATAAATGGACCGTACTCATGAGCGTTGGATTAGCAGTAGGAAGTGACAAACAATATTCGTCAGATAAAATAATGACCCTAAAGACGTCCATAAAATACTTGTACTTTGTAGTATGTTGTCTGAGATATACATACAGAGTGCAAAAATTACGTCCAATGTATTTTGATCGCATACTTAATTATGTAAAACCTAGTGTAGTTAGAGATACACTGCATTACAGTCTGTTTTGTGTGCAATTTGAACAGAACACAATAACTTTAACGTTATAATGCTAGTTTGATTCTTGAAAGTTACGGGAATTCGAGAGTTTCAACATTTTCAACAGATTCTCAGCTTTATAGGTCCTAGAAGTTACAGGACAGTAGTCTAATGTGAAGGGAAGAAAATAATCATAGTTCAAAGAGGGTGTGCGTGTCTGGGCGGCATTCGACTGGGACAGGATACAGACAGCTGGGTTCTTTAAAACATCTTAAATTAACTTAACGTTTCAGGTAACTGGCCCGCAGGTCCCGCACGAAAGGACATTTCTATCTATTGTACAGGATCATTTGTTCTGACGTTGGTACTCTGGGAGTAATCCTTACAGCAAATCTTGATACTGAAACTAAAAATTTTTTTGGAGATTCGTTTCCTTGGGTGCTGCACATTGTCGACTGGTAAACAGTTAACAGCGTAACGTCTTAGAAGAATTTAATCTTCAGCAACACCGCTGTGACAACCTCAAATCTCTCAAAGTTTTATTGCTACGCAGATCAATCTCACAGAGAGAAAACTGCGTCTCCACTACAAAGGCAAAATGGTTAATAGACTTTAGGGAAATAATAGTTACTTTCACGAGCATTAGATGACGCGTACAAATACATTGTGGAGAAGAAATTCAGATGCTTTCAATGTTAAAGCAGGTCATACCACTCTGCTCTAAATGGTTAATGAACAAAATATCTGTCACGTCTATTCAACACAACTGCGTAAGACATCACAGTGTGGGCAAAGGATGTCATTAAATCCTCCATGGCCGTAAACATCTTATTTGGTAACTATTTATATTAACGTGCCGTGTAATTGATGTTCTGGCAGTAAACAGAGCTGGGATATTACAGGGAGGTTTCAGAGCTCCTCCAAGGAGCATCATTAATTTTCAATTTCTGCTCGAGTGTCATGTCGTCTCGTCTGCAGACGATTAAATTCAAAGACTAGGAGAACTCGAAGGATTCACTGAACGTTATTGAGTTTCTGGCTCATACAGCTAGCACAGCGACACATTACACTGAAGAAAACTTTTTCCTGGCAGTGCCTTCAGAGTCACTTACGCCTATATAGGTCAGCAGTGTAACCGATTAAAACAATACGTATGCTTCACACCATTCCCATGCCGAAAATGCTGTGCACCCGAGCGTCAGATACCCAACTAAGTTTAAATTCTGAACACGAACCTCAGACAACAATCTTAAAATTTCTTTACAGAATAAGCCCAGGTGGCGAAGTCGGGACAGTGACTACAGTGGGTGGATGATCTGAGGTTCGATTTCCGGAAGGGGCAACAGACTGGTTCCGATGCACACCCAGCCTCCTATTCAATAGGCGCAGGTGTTTCCTTCCGCAGGGCATAAAGTAGCCGGAGCTTGAAGCTGACCAATGACCTCCGTCTAATACCAAGCTTAAGAATAAGCGGAGCTATAGGTCTACACCACCTACACGCCTTCCAGGGGTGGACACGGCCAAGTTTACCTTTCCTGCTTTTCACCTTTAATTACAGAATAAAAAAGTGCAAAACATTGACAGAAAAATTTTAAATTTTTGTCCACAAGAAGAAGCAAAGACCAACGAATATAACTCTCTTCCCTGCAGCTAATGTTTCTTCTACAAACAAAATTAAAACACGGTTTTACTGGCTGTTATGTTTACAAAACTTCATCGACAGTGGCCGCGTGGTCTAAGGCGTAGGTCTGCTACCGAGCGCTTGCTGGGATCGTGGGTTCGAATCCCACCAGGGGCATGGATGTTTGTCTCTTGTGGGTGTTTGTGTTGTCAGGTAGAGAGGTCTCTGCAACGGGCCGATCCCTCATCCAGAGAAGTCCTGCCGACTGTGGTGTGTATTTGAGTTTGATCAAGTGAAAATAAAAACCCTCTACGCCTGCTGTGAACAAGTAGGTAGAAGATGGAAAGCCTGCGAAACGAATAAAGAGAACGTAAGATCCTACAAAGAACGGATCCCGATATCTGCTAGAGTTTGGGCGTGTTTTGGTGAAGCAGTTTAAATCTCGCTTTAATAAACTGACACTAATAAACCACATTTTCTAAAAAGAGAATGAACAAGACGAAATATCTTCTGTTACCTCACTGTTGCTCGCGTACTGGTACATGCAGGCACCGAACACGGAACGCAAAACTTACGCAAGAGTAATGCACTCACTGTGCAGCCGACAAGTTGCTTTCCTAAACATCAGTGTTTACCCGAGCCTCGGTGTCCCTCGGGGCGACATGATGGATGCCAGGATGAAATAAGGTCGTGAGGGTCGCGAGTGCAAGATATTCGAAACTCCGCAAGACGGCTGGGAGTGTCAGAATCGTTCTATAATATTGTCTATAAATCTTCCTTATTTATTTACCGACGACTTATCAATTCATATGTTCATGTCTAGCCACCAGAATGCAGAATACAATAATAGAGATCAGGTATGTAACAAATCCTTTGGAAATGAGGCAAAGTTCAATAATTTGTAACAAACTAAAACCACACTAACGAAGAAGCTTAGAAAAGATTACATTAGCAAAATGCCTGCATCCACTCATTTTACGAGAGTTTATTTTCCACTTTCCTATTTGAAGACAAAAAATTAAAAACACAGCGATATATTATGGGGTAAGTCGCCCAATTATAGAAAGTAGCTCTTTCATACGGGCCCAGTAGAATAGAATAATTCTCCATTTTCTGCCCGATATGAAAGCAAATGCAGTCTTCTCAATTTTGTGGTACAAACGCAAAACTACGTGCACTGTAAAAGACACAACTGAATTTTATTGCAACAGAGAATGATCAGAATATTTTAAGGCCGATTTTTTACAATCTCTTGCCACAAAAGGAGGTTCTCGCACTGAATAAACAGGGAACTTATCCTGCCGATAAGAATTTGCAGCATAGAATAATTCAGACATACTTCTATATGTCAAAACATAAAGCGGTCCAGAATTACACACAGATAAAACTAAACACCGCATATAATCAAAATCAGTCATAATGTTATAATAAATCTTCGAACGTTGCAAAATACAAGTAATTTGTCTGGGAATATTACTAGCAAAAAGAAGACGTATTCACAATGCAATATGAAGGGGAATAAGTTGTGGGCTTGCTATTATTCTTACCTAACACTCTTATAATGCCGTCTAATTCCCAAAAAGCTTCATACGATAAGATAATTTGACCCGGTGTTTTGTGTGGGGTGTGAGACACAATCTCATATTTGATGGCAGAAACATCAATTACAGAAGATTCCAGGCTGCTGCGATATGATACCTTTATAGATTGGTATATCGTCACTCCATTTTCGGCGCAAAAAAAGAAGAGACTGCGCTGAATACATACGTAACAAGCATCTCTGGACATTAGTACCTACTTGCCAATAACACTGCGTCATATCCCAGAAGTATTTCCGTCGACACCGCTGTGAGAATCTCAGATCTGGCGCGAATTACAGACATTAGAATACACAGTGTCTGCAAGACGCTCCAGCATACGGAATGGAAAACAAGTTAGTAATTCAAGTAATCAGCGAACATAACGACGACTTTCTAATTACGCAAGTCTATTTTAACTCTTGAAGTTGACAGTGAAGTGGCCGCGTCCACGCCATGAAGGCAAATGTGTGTAGCAGAGGTATAGTTCCACTCTACTTTAACCTCGGCACTGGATACAGGTAAGTGGTCAGCTTCACGCTCCGGCCACTTTAACCCCGAGGAAAGAGCCCCAGGTATCCACAAAATAGGGGGCTAGGTGGGACCCAGAGCTGGTCTTCACCTTCAGAAGAATAGAAAAAATCCCCTGCCGGCAATCGAACGATTCATCTTTCATCCAGCCCGTAGCCTAGTCACTATATCGACTGAGCCATCCCGGCTCCTGTAACTGTACGGATACTAAAATCAGCGAACCTAATATGGAGAGGGAAGAAATGTGTTCAGGTTTGGTGGGGAAACTTCTTGAAAAACGGAGAAAAGCGGGGGACAGAATTAAGATGGCTGTTAGAAAGATAGGGTGTGAAGGTATAACGAGGATGGAACTGGCTCCGGATTGTGTTGTTAACGCGTTTCAAGATATGGGTTCTCCTACCACAGCGACCGAAATAATACCGGCCTTGACTGTAGAAGTTCTGACACCCCTGTAGTGTGCTGGACTATGTCCGTGTCCAGGAAATCGCATTATGGTTTGTGGCTCATAACAGGATCACGAGGGATTTGGCTAGCCAGTGTTGACGTCAGCCATCACGCGGCGAACGTCAGCTAATCAACTTCGTATTCTCTTCGGCCAGACGGCTGTCCTCAGTACTAACAGAGAGCTGTCAAGCTGTTTCAACTTGCCGATACTGTTCTTTCGCTGAAGGCAGTGGAGATGATGTTTAGGAAACTCAGTTTTTAAAGTACAAAGAAGAGAATCGTTAGTTAATAGGATGACAGCTGAGGGTACGTAAAATTAAATTTATCAGCACTACCGGTACAAATATGTTAATTCGGCAATTAATTATGTGTGGGCAAACATGCATGTAAGTACGCACTCCACTATGAGCATTACGTGTATCTGTTATGATTATCCTCAACTATAACTCAACGCCATATTTTAAGACATATTTTAATATTATCCTCCTATTGATGCCTACACTTCTCAAGTTCTGTTGTCTTCTGTTATCTTACTAAATTCTGAATTCACTTCTCCCACGTGTCCCACTTAATCCGTCCTTTTAAGTATGAAGAACTTTTGCGGCATGCATTTTACAAAACCAATTTCAAAAGTTTGTTCTCTGTCTTAATACAAGTCTCTCTGTATGTTGTCATTAGAATCCTCCATGTTACATGTTTCGTCTGATGACAGAAAAAAGTCGAAACACGTAGCGAGTTGAGTGAGTTCTCTAATGAATACATACGAACAGACTTGTAATAAGACTGAGAGAGCAAACTTTTACATTAGACCTCATTATGTAACTTTTTCCATCCTTTTGTTATCTCGCTCTTAGATCTACAACTTTTCATCATAATAATTACAATACGCAATAACGACAACAGTAAAGTTTCCCTAAAATGCACTAAACGTCGCAACCAGTGTCTTGTAACTTCTAAACCAAATATTTCCATCTCTTTAGAGACTCCTCCACGAATTATCTTCTGTGACGCTAATATGTGTTTTGAGCTCGTCGTTCAGTGTTCGTTTCAAGAATTTTGTCGCATATTATGGAATCTGATATTGTGAAATTTGTAGATTTTTTCTCTAATTTTATAAAATGTTTTGTTTTAAAATTTAGAAACTCTTCCTATTTTGTTTGTGTAGCAGAAAATTATACAATCAGCTTCCCCCTCAGAATTGTGTATCACATAAATTCCCTCTCTCCTCTTTTTAATTTATAATTCTTGTTTTTTATCGAGAGACTCCTCCCGAATTTCCATAAGGAACGGAGATTTTTTTCGCCGCTAGTTTCTACATGCAGATATTTCGTCATGTGATAATTTACATGAATGTTTAACAGAAAGGTTAAATTGTTGGGCAAGTAACCCTCACATATGAACCTATCATAAATCTTGTATAGTTTATTCAGAACTTGCTTTCATAAAATGTTACGAACAGGAGTGTACAAATTTTCCAAAAATCTAAGGGCCAACTCAAAATTCTAGGCATTATGAAGGGTGACATCGAAGAAGTTCCATACTAAGAACCCATAAATATTACGCTCCACCATACATAATTTATTCCCTCGGGCGACCTGACGCTCGATATTTGCGCACCCCTGATTATGAAGAAATGATCTTAGCATTAAAACAGAATAATGCTTATCTTAAAACCTTCTGTAAATATTACAATTTCCAAAAGGGAAAATGCCAAAGTTACCGTCTTATTACACGCGACGCCGTGCAGTTTTGTAGGTACATTATTATATACCGAACACTTAGCAGAACGGCGTCGCCGTGATATTAACCAGCGTGAGATCGTTCAATCCCGCGTAGCACATCAATACCTGCACTGTTGCTAAGAGACCATACGTATTCAATCGTCATTTTTTCTGCTTTATTACATAAATGCAACAAGGAGTGCCAGTAAAACACAACGTCTTTGTCTCGCAAATCCACCATTCTTTTTCCATGTGGAAGTATCATTATTAGGCTACCACTGTATTTTCCTTTTATTTATTTCCGACATTGACTATATACGTGCAGGTCAACCGGCCTTCGCTTCCCGGCAAGTGAGTATTCATTCTTCTTTTCCACATTCAACCCGGTCTGTGGCCCGCCAAGGATCTCTCTTATCTAACTGGCACCAGAAATTCTTTCCCCAAAATAATGAGCCCGGAGCATAAATCTAACCACGTATCTCCGTCTAATGCCGAGGCTTAAAATTAATAGAGTCTTATCTCTTCCTGTCCTGCATGTTTCTATGCTGTGGGGCTTAGGCACAGGGGCATTTCTGTAACGTTTTAGTTTGTCTTCACTCTGTCTATCGTTACAGCGCCTGAAAATGTGAAATCACAGAAAGTGACGGAGTACGATACATTGTAGTATACTTTTACGAAGATAAATTAGTCAAGATAGTGTATCGATTTAATTAAAGCACAAAGGCGCCTATGGAACACGCAAAGATCCTTCTGTGAGAGGATTTTGTTACGATTACATCCTGGAGAGTGATTCATGCAGACGCTGAATTAGATAAGAGCGACAAAATGGTTCGCGGCTATATTAGAAGCGAGAGGTGAGTTTAAGATACACTGAGATGGATCGCGTTAAGTAACACCAGACTACCCCCTCTTTCTCCCATCTTGTATTTTCTCCAGTTGCCTAGTTACCGGCAAGCAGACGGTAATCCAATGAAGCCTCGTCTCTTTGGATGACTGCTATGGAGACGGTTCGCTGATGGAAGATCCCGTATACTTAGTAGTAGTAGAACATCAAAAGCAGATTGCCCACTAATCCACTGTAGATTGGTGCCAGGATCTCTTGCCACTTCAGCAGACTCAGTAACTATAGTGAGCAGTAAATCCTCATACTTTGTTGTTCGTAGAAAATAATTAAACCCGTCCTTATTGTGTCAGTGGCTTCTAGGCACGGCACAGAGGTAGAGAACAAACTTGTCGATTAGCTTACATGATATAAAAATATTTTAACGAAACGACGCATATAACGGGCAATAAGGGAATGAAGTTCAGGCATAGAGGTTCTGGTTTGTCCTGCTTCTTATCCAGAGTAGCAACGATTCATGTCCCTGTACTGGAATTATGTTGGATTATTCACGCCGCTGTCAAAGTTACCTAACGTAAAGGCCACTTGGTTATCACTCCAGACTTTTATTATGAAATTCTCGATTTAGAATCCTGACCCTGTGATCGGCTATCCTCAACAAGGTAGTCCGTGGCTTTCCTCAATCCCTCGAGGCGAGTTCCGGAATGGCGTGTCGAATTAAGTCATAAACGCTTCCTTCCCACATCCTTCCCACGTCGTTATTCACTGACTGGCCCACCACTGGATGCTGTACAGCCTTGGTTAGTGACAATGTCGTCAATTAAGTTGTAAATAAATGACAGACCGATACCAGTGACCAATTACACGCCAAAGTATTTAGCTTATCGGCAGGCAGAAGAAAACAACTCCAATACATAAGGGAAAAAAGTTTCGTTCTTAAGTCTCAGGTTTCGCAGCAAATCTCCTTGCTGAAAACGGAGACAATAAAGCCATATTTAATCAACAAACATGTCTTTACTTTCTGCAAATAAACAGGCTGAATTTGAAGTGCCTTTTGGTATAAAAACCTTTAGAAGGTGTAGCTTATGCGGCCATTAACCAGTGTCCGATTAGTTTCCACACTGGTGCAGCCACGAGATCGCTGTATGCACTACAATTTGTCAAGCAACGAAAGAGCGAAGGACATAGATCGCATATACATCGACACTTTACCAAGGGATAAGTAAAACGTTTAGGCTTGCATTAATGCAGATAAAATTTACATGACCTAGAATGTCCACTAAATATTAAAACGATAATTAAGTCTACAATTTCAAGTATCAGGCTGGACGTTGATAAACTACACACTGTACTCGAAAATCCCTCTGAACAATATTACGTAGTAACTTTCAACAAACACAAGAACTAAATTTTTGTGCCTAGATTTTGTTAAAAAAAAAAGGAAAGTAAAAGCTGAGATAAAACAGGCAAAACATCACCAAGATTTCTGTGGTTGCAAATTTCCTGCCACATGAAAACATGTAATAAATACCCTTCATGCACAGTACGTTAGCCAGTCGATTGGCCGTAGTCACAAATTCCAATTTCGACAAGGTCACCTTAATGAAACCGCTTGGAGTGTTTGTTATTAGGGCTTCGTAAAGGATGTTGTCTATGCACCTGCGTTGTCGAACAGCACCGAAGGCATGAACATCGTATCATGAGTCATATAGAAGATGGATTATGTCGTTCTTGGCCTAAGAGACCAAACGGAACTATTGTTGAGACAATTCCATACGAAAGAAACACATACAGAGCACGCCTAAAATGCTTGAGGGTGTACACTGTGATTTGGTACGTGTTTCACTTTCTTCCTTTCAACAAAACCAGACATAACTTTCTTCATTTTGACAAGTAGCTGACAGCCTGTAACATCATCAGCTGTCTCCCGTCTTCGACGTTCGTACATAAAAAAAATACTTCTATTGGGAGTGCAGGAGAAGCTATACTATGGTCAAGCATAGACAGTGTTAACAATCTATAACCTTCGCAAACATTAAGTTCGCTCAGCCTCTGCTTAAGGCAGGCATTTCAATACAAGTGTAAGCTGCAAATGATCCGCATAGCAGAAAACAAATCATTTCGATACATGACGAACAACAGCCACAACGAGCCATAAAATATTACAAACACGTTGCTGTTAACAAAGTAATGCAATCTCGCCTTACAACATACATTTCGATTTATAAAACCGAAAAGATAACCAAGAAAAATCAATTAATTGTAACAAAATAGAAATAAACGCGCTCCTTCGAAAGAAACACGAAACGTAAATGTGCACACAGCGTAACAAGTCTGGCGCGTTTGTTTCATTATCTCGAAAGACACAAATTTTAGACATTCACATAGTAGCGGTTGTAGCAAAGGTTTCGATATTCGAATTAAATATAATGCGAATTCATGTAGACCTGCAAATTCAGTGGACAGAAACCTTGTTAGATTTTTACCAAGGTTACTAGGCTTTGGTAACTTCCGGAAAAATCTGTATTGTTGACCACACACATATGTTCGAAACATACAGACAGCAAAAACATTACGACGTGCGGAAGAAGTATGCTGAATCCTTGGACTTCTAGATCCTTGAAGATGGGACCCATATGTTGTCGTGAAACGTCGGTACAGAACTACCACTCAGCGCTGCGTAATATCCCAGAACAGCGCAGATCTCAAGTATGCTGAAATATAAAGTGTGTGTTCCATTCGCGTCTGCCAACACTTGTTCGAATATTGGGCGAGTTTCGCTCGAGCAGCGCGCAGAAAAGCGTGTACTCGTAGGCCTTCAGGCAAAGTGGTTGTTAAAACTGTTCAATGTAAATTAAAACTGATACGGTCCAACGAACTCAAATTTCATCTAAATCCGCTCAGGTGTTCTCGAGTTGTTTAATACGTCACACAAAGGGAAGTTCGGAGACCGTGATTTTCATACGCGACCCGCTGGGCTGTGAACGTATATTACACACTTCAATTGATTGTCTTCGCTCATTTCCTACACTCACGTGTCAACCCACCGACGCCATGACCCGCTGCAGGGTCGGTCTCCTTTTGATGTGCACAGACACGGTCTGAGCACAGAAGTGCAGCAGGTTTAAGTTCTGACACTCGGTGTTCAGCTGAAGAAAATGGCATTTCTTTTAATGCTTCTCAAATCACATAATTAGCCTCACAAACATGGAGCAAAGCTCATTGTCCCTCAGACGTACGAAGACAAGCGCTTCTGTAGAGACAAATACCACCGCAGCAGATGCCTGATTTGGGGGTGAGTGAAAGTCGGTTCTTCCCACATTGCTTACTGCACCTCCACTTCAGACTCCCTGATAATGTAAATTAGAACATGTGGAACATGATGTGGTGTGGTGACACTAAACCGTCTTCAAATAAGCCAAGTCTTGGTCACTTAATAATAATAATAATAATAATATTATTATTATTATTATTATTATTATTATTATTACAGTAACTTGTACTTGGACAGAGTTCCGAATTATCATTGCATGCATGCGTGCATGCATGCATACCTACATACATACATACATACATACATACATACATACATACATACATACATACATACATACGTACATACATACATACATACATACATACATACATACATACATACATACATACATACATACATACATACATACATACACACACAAT
>BLKM01009030.1:836945-872285 GCA_013340265.1 Coptotermes formosanus | reverse complement strand
ACATACATACATACATACATTCATACATACATACATACATACATACATACATACATACATACATACATACATACATACATACATACATACATACACACATACAGACACACACACACACACACACACACATAAATGTGTCAGAAACCCGCACACATGCACACTTAAGCATTACATTAAGTACGAATATGCGGCCATGCTGGCTCGCAGTCAGGTACTTTAGAGCCATGAATCTGGTACCGTCGAGCTACATGCGAAGTCGTTCCGTAAAATAACGAAAGAGTTTTTTAAGTTTCCCACAATGTTTGACACAGGTGAAATTGAAGACAATTCTTGAATGATTAAACTCCCTCTTTGCAGCAGTCATTAGTAAAGATGTGAAGTGTGTCTACGTGCAAGAAGCGATAAGGAAGAGAGATAAACACACGTAAACAACTGTACACTTTTAACACTCAATTTACGTCCAGTCTAAGAGGAAGAAATTTTGTGCTGAAGCGAAATTGGAAACGGAAGCTTTCGTTCCGAGCCTACACAATCCAGTTCGTTTATCTGCCTTTCATCTGTTAATAGAAGCGAGACTGAAAAAAGAGAAAAAACACCGAATGTGTTGCTGCTACTAGGAAGGGTGCAAAGAAAAGAAAAACAATTCAACTAGAAAGGGGACAAACTTGTATAAATAGAAGATGATGACTTTCAAAAGCAGGAAAGAAGCAGGACTTCTAACGGGAGTAGTATACAATTTGTCAACTGAAGAACTTAATCGTATACGTGGATAAACATGATAGCAAGCAACAGAACACCAATAAATTGTTTTCTTGCAGTTGTCTGTTAACACATAACAATGTATAAAAAACGTGGTGGTGGTGGTGGTGGTGGTTGTTTTTATTGTTGTTGTTGTCGTTGTTGTTGCCTGTTTTTGCAATATGTAACGTCATCGTTAACCACAAGGAAAATTTCACTACCTACCTTATCAAAATTTTGAGAAAAGTAATGTTATCTTGCACAAAGAATCCTAAATCTCTAAATTCCTATGAATAAACAAGTCCAAATATTGCTGTGTGGTACATAAACACATACAAGTCACTTTACGTACATTTTAAAAATATAGTTCGATGTGCTACTGCAAGCGATTTGGTTTGTCAGTGAATGACATTTCCATCAGACCGAAGTTCTAGGCCTTAGCAGCTTTGTAATAATTATTTTAACTGCTTTACTTTATCTCTTGTTGCGTGTGTTTTTTTTCCCAATCTTGCTTCTGTTTCTTTGCAGACCTTTGTATTTTTTTACCAATACTGATTTTGCAATTGGCCAATACCCTGTCGCTAGCACATAAATAAAATAAAGGAATACAATTAAAATGGATTGAATTATTACTTCATTTTATACAGTTTTGATAAAGTAGTATTATGTACTTTTTAACGTTAACATCATTAAAACAAAACGTGTTCAGTTGAAGATCATAACACAGGACATTTGTTCAACAGCCTTTTTTTATGATAAAAAATTACTATTTGAATGAAGAGCTAAATATTACGATTGCCTTCAGACAGGACGATGTCGCAAATATGCGCGAGAACGGCAGCAAAAATTATCGCACACTTGCCTAAAAATATAAAAATTTTCATCAGTAACCAAAATGCCTATGGAGAATATTCGGGGCAGACATAAAGCAAAGAGAATAAATGTTTTTTTCCTCAGCAGTATCAGTCTACTTCTTCCTAAGCATCTCGCTTACATTCTACATAAAATACGGTACATAAACCATCTGGTCCCGAAGTCTGTATAACACGCTGAAGTGATCCACTCTCGTTCTGCACAAGTTATCTGTTTCTCTTCCCTTTTCTTATCCTCCAAAAAGACGTAACAATGATGACAAGGCCCAATCCAGAGGTGTGAAAAGAATGGAATAAGTTTTGAGGGCTCGAGATGCATGCTTGTAACCTGCTAGTGCATTCACGTGTTCTATTATACTTTTGAACGATGACGCTGCGAAGCACGGCTGTCCTATTACGAGCAGACATTTTAACAGAAATAAGAAGCACGACTGAAGACACGTGTAGTAGCAGATGATAAGCGATACAGGAACTAGCGGTGACGTCATATCTCCAGTACCAGCTGTTTCGAAATTAATGTCCTGGTTCAGATATGGAAACTGCTGGCACCAGCAGAGACCTAGTTTAAGAATTAAGAATTATTTCTTTAATTAGTTTCAAATTAAGCTCTAAAGTATGTCATTGTTCTAATACAGGCACGTTACTGTGTTCATGTCTTATGTAAGTTACATTGAGAGTGAGCGAACCGTTTTTAGGTGCTATCCTTCGCTTCAAGCACAGTACTTTCATGTTCAATTGATTACCAACAAAGCCAATAAAGTTTTCCTTGTTTTGGGATGTGACGACTACAACATGGTACAGATTTACCGATATTTCGTGGTAATGTGCTACCCGCATCTTCTACCCTGAAGCTACAGGCATTACGTTCCTAAACACATGGAACAAAATTCTTCAGATGTGATACTCACTCGGCCGGCAATAAATTCCCCGCTTTCAATGGAACTTGAAAGTCCCAAGACAGTGTCCCTATAATTAATCTGAGCCAATTGAATCTACAATTTTCAATACATTTTCTTAATCCATTTTAATACCGTCCCCCGATTTACGTTTAGTAGCCTGTTCCCTTTAATACTCCAGACTAATAGTTTGCATGTGTTTCTTGTCTCCCTATTCTTGCTACATGTACGACCCATTTCATTGCCCTTTATTTGATCACCCTAATAATACTTCAAATGACGGAGCTCTTCCCTGTGCAGTTTTCTTCAGCCTCCTCGTAGTGCCCCTCTCAGAATTTCAAATACTCTCCTCTACGCCCTGTTCTCATACACTCCCCATTTACAAAACAGTTCGTTTGATAAGGTGCAGCTATCTTAAATTGTGTCTTTAATTTTAGTACGAGATCAAGTTTCATGCTTGTGTACAATAACAGTTAAAATTACATTTCTGTACTCATGCAGCAAAAGACTTCAAAACCTAATTGGCTGCCGTATTCTGGTTTTCTTACGAATACCTGCATGGTGTTAGACGAAATTTTGGAAAGGAACTCACGCTTATAAAACTACTTTTATTTGGACTGCATTGAATGTAGTTGATAAGATGTCTGGAAAAAACTAAACTGATATAACCGCAATGGTATTCGGCCAATGTTGCAAATACGTTTCGTTCCTTGATGCTAGAGTACATCAACGTAATTACGAATTATTTAAAATAGATGTTGTACTTGTCTATGGTTTTACTTTCGTTTGTATGTAAGTGACGACTGAGATATCACTACGGTATTAAGCAAAATTTTTTAACATGAAAGCATTATCATTTTGGATTATCTTAGCTGTTTGTAGCAGACTAGAGCACGGCTAAAGTATCATCTTGTCCTGTTTCGTAATTGTAATGTTTGTTATATTAAATCAATAATGTAAAATAATCCAATACAAATGCAATGATTTGGCTTGTGTACTGGCCACCCCTTGCGAGGGAAACAGCACTTTACTCTAGTTTGAAGAAGTGCCTGATTCGCTGTAATTCTGTTCAAACCTTTGTAGCCTTTAAATCAACTGGTAATATCATCACCATCCTACAGGACTCAGCTTCTGACTTACTCCTTCTATCAGGATTCAAAAGTGTTCCAGCGATCCTTTCTTTCGGGCGTCCATTAACATACCCTATCCTTAGATTTATACTTGTACACAGGCTCCAATATTCGGTTTTCAGATACCTTTAAAATATTCTGTCCATTTGCTGTGATTGAATTTTATTATCGTAATTCGTTTCAGATGTACTGCAGCAACCGGGCACTGCAGTTACACAAATTATAGCCTACCAACTGCCTGCAAATATCTACCGCCTATCAAATATCGCTACATTAGAGTATCGCATAAACCACAAGTACAGGAGACACACTGGTGGCTCCACTAGGGCTGCAGGCTTTCATACTGCACTCACTGTAGCTATTAAATAATTCAGGAGAACCATTAATCCCTTCATCTAAGTCGAGTGTTTTCGACAACTTACTGTGTTTTTTCTTCCTCCTTTCAAATGTTGAAACCGTTCAGAATCGCGATTAAAGGAGATGGGCTGAAGGGGTTTATTTTTTTATCTCCTCTGACTAGCTTCTCTACATCCCTCGATGCAAGTCATCAGGGTGGAGGGTGAACTAGGGTAATCTTATCGGATGTTAGAACCGATACTGCTAGGAGATAAATCCCACAAATCCACCTGAACTTTCTCTTCTTCTTCCCTTCGCATCGTTCCGCCTACCGTTACCCTGACACTGGACGCAGCTATCTGTTTTGAATATGTTTGAATTCATTTGCATTAATTTTTTCTTTCAGCGTTCTTTGCAATTATTCTAAATATCTCTTTCCGTCGACCCTTCTCTGCTTTAAACATTCTGTCTTCTTTCCTCTACGCCAAGATATATGCGACAGATCACCCTTACAGAACCTGGAGTCCGCGAATCCACTCCGTACTGGGTTATTGTCAACTCAGAAGTTTAGAGGCATTTTACCTAACACTTTCCCGAAAATATTATTAAAGTAACAGCTGTAAATAGAAGTTACTATGATTACCGCACATAATACGACTGACTGACAGCAGTGTGCCCATAGCAAAAACAGAAGTATTATGATTACTCAAGTAAAAAATTGTTGTTGTAAATATATTTCGCAAATAAAATGGTGGGGCATGTGACGAGTATGGGACAGAACAGAAGTGCATGCAAGGTTTTGGTGGCGAAAACTAAAGAGAAAAGGCGACTGTGAAGACTTAGGCCCAGATGAAAGGATAATATTAAAATCGATCTGAGAAAAATAGGATGGAATGGCGTGGTCTGGATTCATCTCGTTTAGAATAGGGACACATGGCGGATTCCTGCAAAAGTGGGAATGAATCTTCGGTTTCCAGAAAATGATAAGAACTTCTTTACTGATTCAGGAACCACTAGCTTCTCAAGAAGGACTCTGCTCCGCGGAATTAGTAAGTTGGTTTAGTCACTGCGACACCTTTCTTCAAAATCGTGTAAATATTACACCAGTTTAATTTCTTAAAATTCGAAATCATAAATAAACATAACTTCTAGAAATGTCTACAACTTGCTTCAGACTTAAGATAAGCAACTGTTGAGTATTTCTCTAAGTCCATGCGCCTCGCTTAGGTTATTTGTGAGCAGTACTCAAGGAAGTATCCTGGTAAAGCCAGAGTCAGTAAGTCCGCCGCGGTACACTTAATTGAGAAGCAGGGACAAGGAAGAGATGGAAGCTACTAGCCATCTCAGAAACATGTAAAACAAATGATATTCACATGTAATAAAGTCAATGAAAGCTAGGATAACGATGCTCTTAGGAAATCTGTAAACGAAGAGGGACTCTCGCTGTTTACAAACAGACATTGGTATAACAACCAAACTTGCTGCAGTGTTAATCCGCGTCTCGTCCCCATATACTCGTACGTAACACTACTTATTATAAGCGAAACACAGTGCATTCTTAACTTTTCCGCAGTTTCGCAGCGGCGCACTGTGGACCTTGAATGGTACAGTGTACTTCAAATCAGCGCTTCCACACAGGGATTGCACAAGCAGGGAAACTTTTCAGGCACACGCACTTTTAAGCCAAATTTCCATCTTCGCTAAGAACTGACTCTGTCCCAAGTAATGGTGATGAAGTAGTGGTGAAGTAGTGCGAAACGTTCAGGTTTCGCCTTTTGCGTCACCGCAGATTTATATGACTCAATTTTCGTCAAAACATTATAAATAAAGTCACACAATCAAACTCACTTTGTTCCACAGTATAACAATTTGCATTCCTATAAGTATGCTAGGGGCACTGTGCTACAAGTCTGAAGGACGCGGGTTCGATTCCCGATTATGTAATTGAAATTTTTCATTGACATAACCCTTCCTGCCGCACCGTGGCCCTGGGGTCGATTCAGCCTATAACAAAAATGAGAACCAGGAATATTTCCTGGAGGTAAAGGTGGCCGCTGAGTAGGGCTGACAAACTTACCACCTTCATTTGCCGATTGTCTTGAAATCGGGGAGTCTCAGCCTTCTGGAACCCTCGGGCCCTGTCCAGGCCTCTATAGGGATTGCTTTACCTTTACTTTTATGCTATAAGTAAGTGGACAGATCGTTCTTACTCTTTTACATTCCGCCCTGTCTGGTGTATTGTTACAGCCTCCATCTTACTATGCATTAGACCTCACCTCACCCCACTCTCACAAGCCTACCCCTTTCTCTCGCCCACAGAAAGCTTTACTCTGTACTTTTTCAGGGCTCTTTTCTTTTCTTCCCCCTGTTCCATGGTAGGGAAGAAATCCGGTACGCTTTGTTTGAGGGTGCTGTGGCGACTACCGCAACTTCCCTCCAGAGCGCCATTATTCCAGATTGCTGAAATCGTCCTCCAGTGATCTCTAACAACCGGAACACACGCCAAGTCTTAACGGTTTTGCCATTACTTCAGAACGTGAACAACATCCTCTGTCAAGGTGTACGACCTTCAGGTTACGGTACTCCGCGAAATGTCTTGATATTAATTCAACGCAGCAGCTTGGGTCTGTAGATGCTGGTAGTCGCTCGAATTTTCAGGAAGTTCTCCACCCTTCAAGGTACCCAAAGTCACATTACGGTGTTTACATGAACCAGCCATTAGACCCTGTTCTGATATACTTGAAGCTAGCCAGCAAACTCACAACACATTTGTTTAAAATTACTTTTAATATTATCCTCCCAAGATATGTCTCTGTGAACAAGAGGTTTTAAACATTAAACAGTTAGAGTAACAAACTTGGGATTCATTTTTGGACTATTAAATTGCCTTCTTTCTCACTTGCTTGCCTGACACCTCCTCGTAAATGACGTAGATGTCCTTACTTCATTGGCACACAAGAGTTAAAATTGTCCATCAGAGCATTTCCATTTGGTTGAAGAATCTGGTCAAGAGGGCACAGCAAGGTCTAGAATGTCACTTTCTCATGTGACACGAAATTTGTCGTGCATCTTCTTGCATAAAGGAATATTTAAACCCAGATTTAAATGACAAAGCTTAACTTTATAAAAAAAAAAGAAAAATGTAAATACAGTTTTGGTAGAGAAGGATAAAGAAAAGAGACCACTCGGTTTACCTACGTGTAGATATGGGGATAATATTCAAATTGATCTAAATAAGTACACTTTGAAGGTATAGACTAGATTCAACTGTTTCGGTAGATTATCCAGAGTTGGGTTCTTGTTTGAGTTCCGCAAAAGATAGGAAATTACTTGACACGCTCAGCGACTATTAGCTTCTCAAGAAAATTATGTTTCATAACATTTATCGTCCGTGTGATATTTCCAACACTAAGGGACTTTGTAATCATTAAGGACTAAGTTCACAACCACAAATGTTTCACAGTTTCCACTCCAACAATGTAATGAAACTTCAGTGGTATCCTTCCGCATTCACTGTAAATTTTTCACTAATGACATTACTTCCAGATTTATTTTCATCTTTGTTACCAATTCATTACAAACTTTACATGTTAAGTACTTTAATCATACCCACACAATTTCTACTCTAATCTATTTCAACGACATACCCTAATTTTGATCATTATCTTTGTATAAAATCCTTTCCTTCGCTTACGAATTTACTAGCATAGCGGTAATACATACAACTTAGTAGCAGTCTAGTCTGATTTATTTCAACGACATACTATAATTTTGATCATTATCATAGCACAAAACCCTTTCCGTTGCTTCCGTATTTACTAATATAGCAATAATACACATTCCATTAACTTGAATAAAGGTACAGTCTGATTTATTTCAATGGCATTCTCTAATATGTAATTTTGATCATTATCATACTATAAAACTCTTTCCTTCGCTTACTAATTTACTAACATACCGCTAATACATACTCCATTAACTTTAATAATGGTTCTTCAAGAGAGAACCTTCCTCCACGGAAGAGAGCCAAGTACACTTTGAACATTGACTGGAATACGAATACACATTCAATTTTGTGACAAATGCAGCAGAATCCTCCTTGAGAAGGTGATAATTATGCAACAAGTCAAGAAATTTCTCCTTTTGTGGAATAGAAAGGTGCGTTACCGCGTTAACAACACTTCGACAACGAATCCTATTTTCATCCAAAAGTGACCTAGACCACGCCCTCATATTCTATTTCTTTATTCTTCATTTTAAAGTTGTCTTTCCCAAACAGAAACCTTCCATCGTTCTTTCAGACCCAAATACTCATGCAGTCTCATTTCTCCCACGCGTGCTACATTACATCTCATCCTCTGGTTCTTTTCCCGAAATAACGCTAAGAGTGACATTTAAGTTCGGCTAAGAATATAAGCGTTAAAAGCCCACACTGACCGTAAATGCTGCATTAAGATTCGCTACAGTTCACACGACAGCGAGATTTCCAATGCTCTCTTTTCGCAGCCGTCCACTCTCACTAGTCGGAAGCAAATCCACGATATTCTGTTTCCTAACCCACCCTTCAACCCGATACTTCGAGCAATTGCGGGCTGCATGTCGATTCCCTGCAGCACGTTCCAATTCCTAACCTTCCGGACCTCTTTCCTCTAGCACACAGCACTGCGCAACCCATCAGTCAGTACAATGGATATAAAACCCGTCATTCGACCGTGGCATCTGTCTACTGACCTTTCGCGGTAATTTCGTAGTTCCTTTACTGTAATATTTAGAACAATACCTCAGAGTAAGACGCCATCACGCTCACCCTTTACCCTTTTTAACGCACAAGATGACGATTACCAATACTTGATCACCATCATCATAATCATCATCATCCAAATCATCGTAGTCTCTCTTACGAGAAGTCCATAGACTTCCGAGAGTTCTCCACAGAGGGCGATCTAGTGCTTCCTGTTTAAATTTCCAGCATCCTCTCGTTTCCTTAAGGCCATCCGGTAGCTGCTTACGTCTTCTTCCTCCTCTTTATATCGTTCCTTCACTAACATGTTTTAGAAGGCAGTTCGTAAGCCAGTTGTGAGAAATCCAGTTAATCTTTCTTCGTTTTATCTTGTGTATGATGTGTTCTTCCTCCTTGACTCTTTGTAATACTTCTTCATTTTTACGTCCCCCATAAGTGCAGTAAATATGCCTGCTACACAAGACAATAAAAGGGGAAAAAAGTTAGAAATAAAATGAAGCAAAATATTGCATTTAATATTTAAAGCGAAGGCCTTAAAAAGTAAAAAATACAATATTCATTTTGCAGAAAACTATTACTTAAACTATTGTTTTATTTTTATACTCATAAAACTTGCTACATGCAACATTAACCTTATTTGTTTTAAAGTTGTGTATATGTGCGTATTGTTTCCGCAAAACACTACAAATAACGTGTATGTGCGTACCTTTTCGCAAAACGCACTGCGAGTTGTACGTGCATATTATTTTTGCAAAACACATTACGAGTTGTGTGTAAATGTGTATCGTTTTCGCAGAACTTACTACACGGTCAAGACTGCAACTACTTTCAGTATGACACGTGTAATGTTAGGCATGTCCTGCAGTTACTTAATATAATTCATACGCACGACCAAAGATGTCAAACCACATTCAACATCCTCCTTTTAGAAGCGAGAAACAATTTTCCTCCTTGCTGAATCCAAAGACCCATTGTCATGTTCATAAAAGTCCACCACTGGACTCCATTCCGAACCACTTCGATCCATAAACATGCCTACCGTGACCAAGTATTTTAGAATAATAGTAATAAATTCGAATTGCATAATGAAGAAACTAAACCTAATAAATGCGCAGCATGCTTGCTCCTGCTCAATTCGTTGTCTTTTATATCCTGCCTTGAGGTACTCTAGATGACCATTGAGTAGATAAGTACTGACCTATCGTATTACAACGCGGTGCCACAACATAATCTTCACCGCAGTGAAACCTAAAAATCTTACTATAAATTACTTAATATATGTTTTCTTATATTGGGGTAAAACTTGGTCTCAACAAAATTTAAGAAAACAAATCAATGCAGAGAAAAATAACTGGTCCTGAAAGAAAGAACGTCATGGGAGGATGAAGAAAACTGCATAATGAGGTGTTTTATGTTTTGTAACAGTCTCTAAAAATGATTCGGATGATCAGATGATAAGGCACGTATGACATAGCGGAGCGAGAAATGAGAAATAAATACGAACTGAATGATAGGATAAAACCTTCTCGATCTGCCAGCTGCGTCAGTGGTTCGAGGCCAAAGGACAAACGTTTCAGGAACATTCTGTGTCTTCGTTATAGTTCTCGAAACGTCCTTTTATTCTCCTTTCAACCATCTAACACGGATGGTAGTCCCGATGGACTTTTATTTCATTCATTTGCCGAGACAGCTTCAGATTATAAATTGAAAGACGTTTTAATACAGCACCACAGGCTGTATATGCACACGGCAATGCACGCTTCTCAACAGATGGTGTTCTCCTTTAAGAATAGGGCTTGCCAGGCAATCTTATTAAGATGGTTAATCGAAACAGCTACTCCGGTCACGGATCATGTTAATCGTGTTAATAATGTACTGCGACTCACGTACTGCGTTATTGCTAATCGTAATTAAATTAAATCACAGTACTAGGCTTTAAGTAATTAAAAGTGCATTACACTTGCGCAGCAAAAATCCAATTTCATATCTGCGAATTCCCACCTCCACGCCATACCATGTGGCTCATAATTAAAATACACTTGGACCCTTAGGATGTTTCAGCTCATGTTAGTTGACAACGTACAGTCAATCTGAGGAAAAAAATCTCCCTATTTTATGTCCCCGTCGTCTACAGGTGTACGTAAGGAGTTAAAGATTAATTTACTGAACACAACAATTTTTTCGTCTTTACATATGGGTATAAAATTTAGTCTCATTCTATATGCAAAGAAGGATATAGATGTTTCAGTTGAACCGAACATTTGCACCTAAGAAACGTGAATATTATCATCTAACAGACAAGAAGAACATAACGATGGAGAAAATTACGTAATGACGAAATTCATAACGGACACTTTTCGCCACATACTATGCGTGATTAAACTGAAGCGCATGAAATACGCAGTACACCTATTACGCATGGACCAGACGAGAAATATATAACAAAACTTAGTGGGAAACCCTGAAGGGAGAAAGGAACTTCGGAGGCGTTGATGTCGGCGCAGCTGATATTAAAACAGATTTAAAAAATAAGGTGCATGAGTGTGGACTGGATTCAGCTAGGTCGTGATAGATTTCAGTGGCAGTCTTTTGTGAAACTGGCAATGAAAATTCGGGTTTCGTAAAATATACGGTGTTGCTTGACCAACATTCAGATTCTTAATAGGGTTTTCACCATTGGACTAACTCTAGACGGCATGTTTTAGTGCAGTATTGCTACAACCACTGCGTTTGTTTCAAGTACCGAATTTTAATATTCTAGAGAATTTGTCATAAAACCTTTCGGCACATTTTAAGCACGTGCATGAAGAATGGCGATATTTGAACCATTTGTTTTCGTAATACTGCACTATTGCAAAACAAAAACTTGGAGGTTCTTCAGGTGATGCTATTGTAGTTCTTAATATGTCTTGTGCGAAGTAAAATAAGAACTAAGAAAAGAAACACAAGTGTTTTGAATAAAGGCGTTTCTCAAATTTAAATAAGTAAAATGAAAGCATGAGACACTTTCGAACACAGGAATCGTGGGTTTTGAGTCCCACTACATACATATCCATTATGCCTGCATTTCTCTGTGTTGTGTTTTGTGGGTACAGGAATTGTTAGTCCTGCAGTGGGACAGGCTACAGAATCTAAACCGTGTTGGAAGCTTCAGAGACGACGGCTAGATAAATTCATCCTGCTGCGGTAACATAACGAAGTTACTAACGTCCATACGCTCTAATTCAGAGACGTCAGTCATAAATTACAATTTCATTTACATTCGCACAAAAGTTCAATCAAATTCACAAGTTTGATAAATCGTATATGTTACGCAACTATTAATCACAACGCATGCAAAACTTCTTCTACATTGACAATGAACGAGTTACAGTATTTTGTATCAGGAAATTTGTTGCTTGACCGAGGAGCTCAGGTGGTCAGTTGCATGTCGAGTGATTCTCTTTGTCAACACGACATAATGCTTCTGGCGTTGCAAATGAAGGAGACCATGCCAAGTATTGAGAATTGTGCGGATGGCCGACAAAAGGTGATCTTCAAATTTAAGGCTAGGTAAGGAGCTAACAATCCTTTATGTTAAAAGCCAACATGCTCCCCAACATTACACACGTCCTCAGCAGATTCCTGGGAACATTGTAATTATAATTTGAATCTTAAAGCGGAAAGTGACACTCATGACCTGCTGATAGGACAGTAGTTTCGAACGACATCTGTTGAGTGGACTCAAGAGTAAACTAACGAATAGCATTGACGAAAAAGTTCCTAGACGAAAGAAAGTAACAAACATACTTTAGAGCTAAATACACAAAGAGTAGTTACGTACACTAGGGGAAAATATTAACCTCCCTCCAGAGCATTCTGTACGAATCGTCATAAAACTTGGCGGCATGTCTGCAGTTCAATATACATTACATATAAAGACATTTGGTAAACACGTTTCTTACAGTCTCGTAATTTTACCTGGTGAACCTAAATTTATTTTCCTTTATCATACCGCAATATAAAACTAAAATAAATGGTTCTAACATTGAAGTTTATAAATCTCTATGAATAACAAGAATGTTGTGTTAAATCTCTGTGGCCCAATCGTAACAGAATAAATAAAGAGATGGATTCTGAATAAGTTGAGTCACTCAATCGTTGCTGAGCTCGAGAGAGTAGCTACTGTATACCTTCACTTCACGTAATTTCCATATAAATTGTATCTTTTGCCGTTGTTACGATGACATGAGTGAGACAGACAGGTAGATCTAAGAAGGGAAATATGCTCCCTGTAACAGCCCTAAAAGATGCTTAGCAAGAACGCTGGAGAAATATATTATGGTGGCAGAACTGAAGACAAGTGAATCGTGGTTTGAAATGTGGAAGACAGATTAATTTGGACTTGTATATAATTCTAGCTCTATCATCAAACTGGACTGCATCTACATACAATTGCGTAATTAACCATCTTAAAATAGGCCTACGTTTATATAGAAATAAATCAATTCAATTTTGCGGCAAGTTTCACAAACCAGGGAACGACAATGTCAAGAGGCTGCTCTATATTGCAGTGCTGTAATGTATGCCTTATTGGAATTTAATGGAGTTTGAATAAATCGCTTCCGAAGAACCAAGCATAAAAATGTCAGAATTTTTAAATAATTTACAATGACTAGCGCGAGATAGTACATAGGCCTACAGTATATTTGAGTTGCTACCAGTGTCGCTATTTATTATTCTTATTATTATTATCAGTGTTAATGTTGTCTCTCTAATCTCACGTTCTTTTTCCTGGTAATTATCGTCTTGAAACAATGGTGCACTCCACCTCTCAGGCTTCAAGTTTCACACTGTATCACTTTCCTTACTGTGCGCCGTGTTCCCATGTAAAAGACAGATTTCTGCCTGTAACAGGCCATGAAGGCCCACAGGGAAAAGCAGAGGCAAGGCTGTAATCTTTCTTTAACCCCAGTTCTAGATTGACGAGGGGTATATCTATTATTATTATTATTATTATTATTATTATTATTATTATTATTATTATNGGGGTATATCTATTATTATTATTATTATTATTATTATTATTATTATTATTATTATTATGTACTATTAGCCTCAACCCTAATTCGACTCCGAAGATATCTCTAAAATTGTTTCCCATGCGTCCCAAACATGAAGAAACGTTCAGCTCAAAAAGATTCATTGCCAAGTCACTACACGTCATAAAAGGAATGTTAATTTTAAGCTCCCTTAGAAGGCATAATATGACGCATTAGTATTGAGACCAAGTCCTTCCGGCCGTCCGTCCGTCCGTCCGTCCGTCCGTGTGTCGAACTCTGACCTAGTGTCAGCGACTACACCGTTTTCTGGGTTTCCAAGAAATTCGTCCTGCGTACTTCACAAAAGATGTAAAGTAAGGGTGAGTTTCGTGAACACCGGCTCAGTAACACTCCACTTAAGAGCGTAAATAAATCTAGATCCATATTTTCCACATTTCTTGACTGATTTTGTTGAAATTCGATGCAGAATATCTCCAGATAATGGCACACAGAGTAACAATCAGTTTCTCAAAATTCAGCGCAGTGAGAGTCACACTTTGCTTAGTTTCATAAAAGAAATGGCATTGCTTTCTAGAGTTTCCTTCCTGCTTGGGTCAATTACGTGAAACTCGGCGCAGTGAAGCCATATTTCACTGAAGAGATTAAATGAATTTCTACCCGTAACGTCCGCGTATATTTTCCGATTTCGGTGAAATTCAGGACACGACAGCCACTCACAGCGCTGTTCAGCTCTTGCGAATTTCGTGAAGATCAGCGCAGGAGGCCGTGTTTCCTTACCAGCGTCAGTAAAATTACATTTACGCGAGTACTGTGAAATCGCATAACTTAGTACCCAAAGAACGCCTGGCAAAGTCTATGCACCACGTCACAGAATACGCAATCTGCAATCTTGTTAAAATTTGTCACAGCGAAAATTTCTTAACTGAATGATCATAAAGTGCAGAGTAAATGTGCCTGGAAATTTAGCACGTCCGATTCATACGCGCCTACCCTCCGCCTGAAATATTTTCCTGTGTATCAATAGCAGCCCGCAAATGGCTTTATTATGTAAGTGTTCACAGCTACAGGAATCATAACCAACAGATGCGTGAGACGTTACCCACTGAAGACAGGCAGCTCTATCCATTTCCTAACAACGTCCTTGCGTAATATTCCCGGTAAAATTTAAGTACATGGAATACTTCATTGTTTCCTATTCTTATATAAAGCTATGAACATCGTCACTAATTTTACAGCTGCATTTATTTCTGTGGTTCTTTCCTCTCATTCAGCCACATACGTAACACTTCGAACTCTGTCGTAAATTTATTCGCTTAGTGTTCGGTTCTACTTCTTTTAAAATATAAGACCTCTTGTAGGCGTTTATTTTTTCGTCTCGATGAACACCCGCAAGCCACATACTGTAACTGGGAAAAACAATTTATGTGTAGTCTGGTCTTATTCTAAAATATGTTTCCCAGTTCTGCAATATAACTGTCACTTGTTACTCTTGAGATCATTTCAAAATAACTTCGGACTTTCTCGTCAGACCCATTATTAGACAACCGTACGTAATAAACCATCTCAGAATGTTTGGAAGTTCTGGAAGCAACACTAACAAACAGAAATAAGATTCAAGCTGAAATTGTAATTGGAGGACAGAGACTGGAAGTGGTCCTGATTATTTCTTTGAAAATTTGTTACAGTCCTGACCGATCTTCCAAAATGCTGACGATAATGATATATTCTACAGAACGATAATTTTCAAAGGTCTCGTAATATGTAAACGAATCACTAATAAACACGTGTTTTGAGGCAACAAATTACCAGTCAACACAGCATCATATCCCTGAATGATATAATCTCTATCAGTTATAAATATTTGAGAAACATGCTAACGAAAATATTCGGAACTAGGGAGAATAGATGAATTTTAGAACATTAAGTAACAAGGCAACCTTATATTACTTTATATATGTATTGTTGGCATAACAAAATATATGGAGCAACAACTGGCTACTTCGTGTATTGTGTTTATTGATATCAGATGTTTAAAGTTTTGATTTCGCGAAGACTAATACACTCCAGTTCATTCAGTCACCATTATGCAACAGGAACGGCAGTTATGGAAAAGAGAATGATACTTTTAAAAAAATTTTCGTACATCTGGACACGCTCAGATGTTTCTACATAATTTAATATATATATATATTTATTTATTCATAAATATGTATCATATCTAATAATGTCTACATAGCTTAATATATACATGTTTATAAATATGTATCACACCTAATGATGCTAGTATGTTCCCAAATTCAAATCCATGTTATGCGGCTCAATAGAAGAAGACATGCCAGTAGCGGACTTTGCAAAACAGGCATTATGTCAGTAGTCATTATATTAAATGTAGTAGTGACAATTTTTCTGTTTTTACTGCTTGAAGGTTGTTGTTTTGGCATACGGAATTTGTATGAAATAAGAGAATTCGTGAGAACTTTTCAAGTAGAAAATTCTCGTTTAGTGTTTCTCTTCTTTCAAAAGATTTTCGTGTTTATATTCGGAATTCAAAACTTTCCTTACGGATTATCGCAGTTCTTACACAGAAACTAACTTGTAAAAGAAAGTGTGACTTCCATTTCTTAAAAACAAATTCGTCTTAAAGAGAAGAGAAAACACTTCAATGTTTCTTTTCGTTTCTGAAATTACTTTAAAACCTTTCTTCAACATAACGAACGAACGAACGAACGAACTAGATCAATCGACGTTGTGAAGTGGAAAATGAAAAGAACCTTCAAAAGATTTTCCGGACAGAAGAGCAAACACGAGAAAAGAATATGAAACAAAATGCAATCAATAATTGATCAAAAGAAATACATTCAAAACAACAAAATGTAAAGGTAGGTAAAACTAATGGAGAGTCTGATATAAGATTTTTTACTAGAGAGAAATCTCTCTCTTTCTTTACCGCTCTGACATTTCTTAGTTTGTCTTCTTTTGAAGGTAAAACTTGCACCATTGAAAAAGGAAGTGACAGAAACAAAGAGAATTATTTGTCTTGCAGTTCTCTCTTTTCTAATAAAATTGGGGAGCTGTTATTTCCAAAACAGCTTTGATCTTCCACTCCTATATATTGTTACAAGGAAGAAGAGGCAAGGAAAAATTTGGAAAGAAGAAATAAAAGAAATCTCAAACAGGTTTCTCTAATAGAATTACGAGCAGTGTGTCCTAGAACATGATTTGGACCGTACGTGCCATGGAAGAGAAGGAGTGTGCCGGTGGGTCTTTTCTTCATTAGGCCCGACTGCTGGATGATGAAGTTTTTATTTGGCAAGTGTCCTGGCGTTTGTGATAAAAACACAAATGTTTTCTATGATATACATAAACTTGTGCCATGCTGTATCTACGTACTTGAAAATATGTGGTCCATGTGCCCCTAGATATCCCATGGTGTCAAAAGGATTGGTCTGTAGTCCTACTTTTATGATGTCAGAAATAAAAAAACTGAATCCTTAATCGTCAAACGCTAACACTATGGCAGCAGAAACCGAAGTCTCAACACCGTCGATGCCAAGACCCGAAAACGGACATGATCCTCGGCCACACACTTGCACCTAAAATCCTCACAACTTGTCTACCTAAGACACAGCTTAATGTTAACGCTCTCATGTCATTCTTGACATAACAGCTTGTATATTCCAGGAAGTTATTTAATTGATATGCATTTCTTGTCTCGCCACACTGTTGGATTAACAGGCTTAATGACAGGACACTTTTTTCAGAATTTGTTCATCGTCTAATTTAAAGTGAAGCACGAGGTTTCGGAAGGTGGCTCTGTTTCCGTGTTCAGGTAAAGCCCAGTGACTAAGAATAACTCTATGTAAGCGGTCTACCAAATTAGGCGCTTTCCTTGCCTGAAGACTGAAGCACAGCCAGCGACGGACAAAGTCTGAAAAAGAAGATTGTGTCAATAACAGATATCCCATCGTCAGAGCCCTACCAGGCTTAATACTCGCACTCTTCCTCTTCGTCTCCCCCCCCCCCCCAGTCGCCCTTCATATGATGCTTCAACCTGTTCAGCTAAGACAAACTGTTGTGTCTACAAATTAATAAAACTGCCATGACGTCTACATGCAAAACTTGCGTAACTAGTAGCCATTTTTACACGTAGACGTGACTGACATTTTGGACTTTTCCAATCGTCTCAGGTTAAAACACCTACAAGTGGCTGCAGAACTGCCCTGCCTCCTTGTTAACGTGGAAAAGGCAAAGGAGAACCCCCTGTAGTGGGCCCTTTAGAAAGAGCCAGTCTGTATCACTGGATAGTTGTGCGACAGACAACGTGCGAAATGTCACTCACTTTTATCACCACACTCGATCGCGATAATCCTTTAAGTTAGCGCCTTTCAAGACGTTATGGATGTGCGTCTATTCAAGAAATTTCTCTCCCTTTAGGAAAATCGACATTACAGTAGTTATGAATGTCCAGCACTGGGCCCTACCCTCACTCAGTTGAATGAAGTATACAAATCCATATCCCATTTGTTTAATCTAGGTTTTAATATTATCCTGACACCTACACTTAGATCTTCCAAATTAACTCTTCCTTTCAGGTTCTTCTAGTATATGTGCGTATGAATTTAACATTTCTCTCATGCGTGCTACACATCCCGCCCATACCGCCCTTTATTTTGTCACTGTAATAATACCGTTGGGGGAGGCGGGTCCTCTGCCATTTACGAAGCTCCGCATTATGCAAATTTGTCCGTCTTTCTCTCAGTTCCAGACACTCTCAAGACTTTGTAAAGCTTAGGTGTTCAAAGGACTTTTTTAAAACTCTTGCTTTAAGGTGATCACAAAACATTGTATCATCCCAAACATACGCAGATCTCCATTGCAAGGTCTGTTATTTTCGCCAAATGTTAACCAAACTTGAATTTGCTAGACAGATTTTAATTTTAAAAATCCGCAATATAAAATTCCATGAAAACGCATCAAGGTGGGCTAAGTTGTTCCATGCTGACAGACAATGAGACGGACAGACAGACAGACATGATGCAGCCAATAGTCGTTTTTCGCAAACTTCGCGAATGCATCTAAAAGTATCCTTCTTTGAATATCGTCGCGATATTAAATTTATTTTTACCCTGATCTGGGCAGTGCAGTATGTCTGAAAACACCTAGCAGATTTGAATCCATTGTACTGGCATTCAGTGGGTACCAGTTTCATCTGTTCTAAGTGCGTCCTGAATTTTAGACTTCACTTGTGCTCCTTGAAAGTGAAACAAGCTGATTCTGATATTCACTTTTTCAAGAAGTAGCGGTAGAAATAAAAAGAAAAGTTGTCTGTGCTTAATTAAGCACCAAGTTAAGAAGCATATGCAGAGTGGAAATGCGGTTCCATACATTCATAACCTCAGCATTAAAAGGCGAGTAGTTAGCCTCAAGCCTGTTCTGCTTTTACGCCTGATAACGAGCTCCCGCTATCCACTGAACAGGGGGATGGTTGTCCCAGTAACCGGTCTGAAGGATTCAGAAAGAAAAAATGTTGCCTCTGCGGGGAATTGAACCACTATTCCTTGGTTTTCGAGGTCATAGTCTGTTCGCTATACCGACTGCGATATCATGGCTTGTGTTGTCAAGGTCATAGTCTGTTCACTATACCGACTGCGATATCATGGCTTGTGTTGTCAAGGTCATAGTCTGTTCACTATACCGACTGCGATATCATTGCTTGTGTTGTTAAGGTCACAGTCTGTTCACTATACCAACTGCGATATCATTGCTTGTGTTGTCAAGGTCATAGTCTGTTCACTATACCGACTGCGATATCATTGCTTGCGTTGTCAAGGCCATATTCTGTTCGCTATACCGACTGCGATATCATTGCTTGTGTTGTCAAGGTCACAGTCTGTTCGCTATACCGACTGCGATATCATGGCTTGTGTTGTCATGGTCATAGTCTGTTCACTATACCAACTGCGATATCATTGCTTGTGTTGTCAAGGTCATAGTCTGTTCACTATACCGACTGCGATATCATGGCTTGTAGCGGCAGAAATGTATCAGAACCGTATATGCAAACAGTACATAAAATTTGAGGTAAAGGTAAAAGTCTCCCCTGACATACCATCCAGGCATTGTGGGGGAGCAGAGACATAGCTCCACTCATTCTCAACCTTGGCGCTAAGTGGGTTGAGTGATCAACGCCATGCCCAGGCCTCTTTACCCCTTTATCCCCAGGAAAGAGCACCGGTACCTATTGCAGAGGGGGCTGGCTGAGCCTCAGGGCCGTTCTGGGCTAGTGTGGAGAAGAGACAGTATCTTTCCCCCAAACGGGTTTACAACCCCGAACCATCCAAGGCGTAGAGAGTCACTACACCGACTACGTTATTCGGGACCCTAAAATATGACACAGACTGCATATAAAGACATAGACAAATATTCCACAAAGACTAAATGTACGTTACTTGCTAAGAAATGAATGATTATGCAGGTACTAAAATGTCTCAGAAGGAATTCTTAGAACGTGACGCTTGAAGTAAAACGTAAACTCTATGTAGATGTTCTCAATGACTTGCGTTGAATTAAAGAGAACAAAGTAAAATATTTGACGCAAAAAGTGAATTCATTATGCATTTCACGGAAAGAAAAGTTTTTGGTACAATTTAATCTCTCATTGGCTTTTCCTCCACAGAACACTAAGAGGATGGAAATTATTAACTTCTTAAAACAAATCTCACGGTGGTTTAATGCTCTTTGCTAAGTTCCACTAACAACCCGATGAGCAGAATAATAATTAAATTCGGTCCTTCTTTACATAATTTCAACGCTCGCCTCATTTGCTACTTTCATTCTCAGGGAAATGTCCCTGTTTCAAATGGAGGAATGGTGGCGCTTTGCAAGCGCAGACGTCTTCTGAACAGAAATGTGGAAGTTGCGTCTTTCAAATTCACTACCACCTTGATTAAAATTGTTGTCTAGTGATAAAATGGTCAAAAAACTGAACAACTGTACACCGTACAAATGACAATATTAAAACATGCAGGCATTCCTATTAACAGACCTTTCTGTTTCAAGATTATTCTTGTACGGTCCAACCTTTTCATAAATCCCTGAATGAATAAAAAAAACGCAGTACTAAACCATCGCGTGTAGTTACTAAAACGCCTGCGTTCCTGACATTTTTGCGTAACTGATGCACTTCAACTACGCCATTTATTATTATATTACTATTATTACCTTATGAGTTGTCGCTTACTTCTTATTTATCAGTACTTTTCATTAGTTTTTCGTATGTCCTTTGTGTTAGTGTACTACTGAAATTTTGCCATTAAAAATGTTTGTGGTTGCCCAATCAGCAAGTGCATAAGCAAGAGCGTAAGGTAATTTGATGAAATGATAAGGGGCTATGAAGGGCAGCACTTCAGTTATCACTTTGTTTGGATTTTTGTTTATTTATGTCCCACTTGCGTATTTAGGATGGCTTTTTAACTGGAAATTTTTTGCTGAGTTAGAATGTTAATAAACAATTACTGAACTGAAGGGAATTTAATTATTATATTCACAGACAAATTAACGCTATATTGAATAGGCATAATGCCAGATACCATTTAGTTCAGCATCCTTTACTTTCCGTTTTATAAGACAACCCTAAAAATTAAAGCCTATTTATATAAAGAGACAGTAGGGGAATACACATCTGCAACTTCACCTATTGCTTTGAGTGGGCGTGAAACTTGTTCTCTTATATAAGTGTAAAATGTTGATTCAGTGTTTCAGGGAAAATATTTGCATGTAGGAGAGATGAAATACAGTGAAAATGACTACAAGATGTCTAATAAGGAGCTTCACAATTCATCTCCTTCACCGATCAGTATTTGGGTAATAACATTAAGAAGATAATATGAGTGGAACATACAGCACACACATAAATATCAGAAATGCAATTTCAGTTGAGGAACCTGAACGGAAGATTTAAGCGCCGATGGAACGATATAAAAATGGGTCTTAAAAACATTGGATATAAAGCGTATAGTACAGTATACCTCGCAGTACAGTATATTAGACTACAGTGTAGCCGGTATAGGGGCCAGTGGCAAGCTGCAGTGATCGTGTTACTACGTCCTGGTCCATTTTAGGCCAGGAATTTTTTGGCAAATTACGTAACTACCATAGTCCTTGAGAAGTCAACGGCCTCTCAATCAAGACATGATAAGCGTTTTAAGACGTTTCAAGGTTCGTTACCATGTTCACAACAGCCAACCTCAGAAATCTATGTCGATAATTCATCCATATCCATATTTGTTTAAGGTTTATTTTAATATTAACTACATTCCTACGCTGAATCTCTGAAGTGGTCTCTTACCTCCAGATTTGATATGAAATTCTCATCCCTCCCCTCCCTGCTGCATTCTTTATTCGATCGCCCTAATAATTTTGGGCGAAGAAACGAATTACAAGTGTTAAGACCCTGATCATGCAAAAAACTAAAACAGTTCCATTACAGGCCTGGACAGGCCCTTAGGGTTCCAGGCGGTCGAGGCTCCCAGATTTCTAGACAATCGGCACATGAAGGTGGTAGGTTGTGAGCCGTACGCACCGGCCGCCTTTACCCCCCAAGTCGAACCTGCGACCTGCCGGTTTGTAGCGCAGTGCCTCAACCAACTGCGCCACCGCGGCCCCGAACCTAATCATGTAGTTTCTCCTTTACGCTGTTACCTCCCCTGTATTGGGTCTAAATGTTATAGCTTCTCTAACACGCGCTTGTTAACACAGCGTCCACTTCCAATTTGCAATACCGTCCCTCGTTTTCTCTCAGTAGCTGCTTAAACACTCTAAAGTTACAAGCAACCACCCTCCATAACTGGGAGCCATGTCCTACACCCACAAACTTACCGTGATAATAACGCTCCACTTAAAGTACTTCATTTTCATATAGTGAGTTAAGTACAATATATTGTGTGATTTAGATTTAAATACTGCGATATAATATGTAACTTCCTTATGAAATTTTCTATTCATATCACAGATGGCGCAGAAGCCGCAGGACCCAGACAGGGATTTCGACGGATATTTCTGCCACTCATATTCCACAATATGGGAACGGTGCTCATCTACACCCTTCAATTGCTTCACCCTTTCAGACTTTTCCACTTCATGTTGGATATCTTACACAAAATTAGCACTCTTAAGACAAGTAAGCAATGTATAATTTTCAGTCGTTTTATGTGCATTTGTTGGTTATTGCAATTACTTGTAAGAATCACTAACGGAGTATATAATGTCACATACGTAAGGAATGAGTTCTGCCTATGAATTTCAATACGACGCATCAGCAGGTACGTCTAAATACCCCGTAGTCAACCACAAGTGTATTGCTGAGAGCGAAGAGTAATGGTCATACCATTCGAAACAGTCAGTGGCTAACTTTCCTTTCCTCGTGACAAAAGTGTTAATGTGAGATTTTCAGTCTTCCGCTGTGGTGTAGTTGAGGCCGTCGCTCGTCTGCGATGTTACATGGCTTAGGTTGGTTGTTGATTACAGACGTTTCGGGGCAACATTTCAGTCCCACCTAATAGAGTCACGCGGTCAAAGAAGAATAATTTTACTGCTTCTCCCTTGAATATGGAACGGACAGGTTGTCTCGAAACGTCGGTAACCAACCACTAAACTATGCCACGTAACATCCCAGAACAGCTACAACCTCCAAAGTGTTTGTGTTTTTATGTGATTTGTACCTTATACAGGTCTGTTAACAGTAAATATTGATTCCTCTTTTTAATTTAGTTTTAAAAGGCAGGCAAGTTAGTAAGTCTAAATGAATCAAGAGAAACTTAACAGACGAAAAATAAGTCCCATAAAGAAAAATACAAAAGCTCTTTACAAGACAGTAAAGAAATTGGTCTAAACGTAAAGGAAGAAAAAAAGCAGCCTATATTCATGCCTCATCATTGCAATGCAGAGTAAAATCATACATAAATCAGAGCGTTTTCCGGAATGTGATGCCATAGAGGTCCGGCAGAATTTTACCGATGTTTCGGAGGTGCGTACGGCCTCCAACTTCAGGGCAAAAGTATTCGAGGCACAGTTTTCAGATGTTTAATAATATGAAGCAAGATACTAAGAAAGGAAAACTTCTGCACTGTTGTCAGTTTTTAAGATATCACTGCTTATTATATGGTAAAGGGCACAGTAAGACGAATTTCAATTTGGAAACTTCGCAACGTCGCAACTCAATAGCGCTAACTTTCTCTGCTGAAATAAAAATGCCACAGGCTTCCATGTGAAATATACTAATCGACTGACGGTGTATATTCAGCACAACATTTCACAGTTGATCCAGCGTCATTAAACAAAAACAAAATGTGTGAACTGTATGACAATTTGCGTGATTCAAATACGTATATGTAACGCTGCGACTTTAAATAAACCAAAGCACAAACAGCATTCTGCACCAACAGTGTGTATTGTGTATAGACCCTGACTTTACGCATTGCCGTGTCCATGAATTTCGCTGACAAGAGCACTTCAAAGCATACGTAACTTTCGGCTCTCTTTGTATGATCGCCTGCAGAGCCCTCAACTAATGCGTCATTAACTTCAGCATCTCCCCTTCCTTCTTGCTTCAAAAGGCCTTGTATACCATGAAATAATGCGTTTAACATTTCCTTCATACACCATAAAGGCAAAGCGTCAACGTTCATAAACATGACTTAATAAATTCTGACAAATTTCAAAGAACATTTCAGCCAGCATGAAAACGCTGTGGTACATAATCTTCTTAGTAAATATTTTGTATGCAATTTACTGAAACAAGTGGTAATACACTTTCACGCCTACACATACAAGGTGTTCCAAAACTTCACACCGCAAATATACGGGCCTACATAGTTAGTGGTTTATTTTATGTCGCAGTCAGCGTCTTAGATGATATATCGTCTAGCGGCACTATGATTTGTGGACGAACTGGAAAGGGCTGGAAAGAAGCAGCTGCGGTAAAATGGGGAACAACCAGGAATTTGCCTACAGGAACAACGGATTAAAGTATGTAAATGACTCAGTCGCGGTATCTAGTGTTATTGGCAAGGTTAGAACCGGTTTCCTCTTGCGTACAAGTCTGCACGGTCACTCTATACCAACTTGCTCAGTTATTCCTTGTTCCTTTGCAACCCTTTCCAAATTCAAAGACAGTAATACATTAATTGTGCCGCTGTGTAAAACTCGCAGGTCTCAAATAAGCTTAATCCTGTGGTCAGCACTCCCAGTCCTTATTCCAAACTTCTCCGCTCCGACGTTCGGCCCAGAGATCGACTGACTTCACTAAAGTCTTTCGTAATTTTCTTCAGTCCCTGTAGGCAACTAACACCTTGGAGTATTGCTTTCGTCGTTTTCTGTCTCATATTCCCCGGACATATTTCTGTATAGTGTTTTCTTCTTCTAAGAGTCAGGCCTTCCGGAATGTTATACGTGTATAATGTCGGCTGGTAAATATTTTCCGACGTTTTGGAAAACTAAAACGCCTTCGTCTTCAAGGCCAGGCAGTTCAAAGTGTCCGAAACGTCGGCAACTACAGCCCAGTCGCCGTGATGTAACATCCCAGAGGACCCGAACCTTCAGCAACACCATTTGGACAGCATAAAATCTCGCAGGTTGCTTTATTATTCTCTGCAGTACCTCCAAGCAAACGTCACTTTAGTGTGTGGGCTCGTGAAACTTTTCTTAGCCTCTCCGAGACAACGAGATGGATTCCAGTTCTAGTTAAATTAAATGTAACGTTCAAGAAAGAAGTTTTACATGCATATTGTAGCGCTGCCGTCATGAGGAAGTGTCGCCTTTTAACGTGACGTGTAAAAAAACTGTGGATGTGCTGTGTATAATATCCTGCCTTCTGAACAGAAATACGCGAAGGCAGGTTTTCAGAATATGTTCAGGCCTACAGCTTCACTTTTTTTTTTAATTTTACGACACAAGAATTCCTCACGTATTTAAAAATTTAAATTAATAATAATGCCACGCAAGAAATTACTTAGAAAAATAAATTGAACAAAACGTTTTACTCACTAATTATTTACACAAACAGGGACCGGCAGGAACAAAGTCCTTGAAAAGAGAACAGGCAGGTAGGAGGGTAGTTTATCACATAGCTAAGAGATTTCGAACTACCGTCTTATTTTGGAACTTTCCATCTCTGTTACATAATTGAAGTGCTACGTTTCGGAAGTCTCTTCTGCTTCCATTTTCAGGTTCAAACCTATCTGGTGTATCCCTTAGACAGAGCTACTCTCAGTTGCTGGGCTGCTTTAAGGGGTTCGCTTTATAGGTTTGAACCTGAAGACGGAAGCAAAGCCGGCTTCCGAAACCTTATGTCTTGACTATAATTCCATGGGAAGTCAAAAATAAGAAGAGTAATTCGGAATATGATACATCATCAACAAAATGCTTCAGAACTGAAACAAGCAAGAAGACGAATAACACAAGTGCCACTGTTTATGAAACGCCAGATGGGTGGGTCGCTGAATCTGTTCAGTGAAGCTGTAACTCCACCTCTTAACCTGTGAGCGTTACAAAACCTACGCTGGCCTGTCTCTTCCTATTAGGAACAGTGTCCTAACTTTTGTGTCATTCGCTGCCATTCAGGACCGCTTCACACAAGTACTACCCCTAATGAAATCAAACAACAGTAGTGGTACATAATTCGAACAACTCTAATGCATGTGGCAACGGCCACATACAGTTATTATTCCAGCTTCGTAATTTTAGACAGTAACAGCTACTTCCTTGGCCGTGCGGTATAAGGCGTGGGTCTGCGGCCGCTCGCTTGCTGGTATTGCGGGTTCGAATCCCGCCGGGGACATGGATGTCTTGTCAGGTAAAGGTCTCTGCGACGGGCCGATCCCTCATCCAGAGAAGTCCTACCGAGTGTGCTGTGTCTGAGTGTAATCGTAAAGCCTCAATAATGAGGAACAACTACCGAAATTTTGTAAAAAACCTCATTCCACCCATTTTCGGGGTCCATCGCTCCAGGAGATGGAGGAAATAAGCTTCTCCGAAACATCTGTAATGTCCCAGAAGACTTCAATCTTTGTCCACACGCAGCGAGAACCTCAAATTTCAGACTCACTTTCGTTTATAATCTACCCGTATTTTTCACTGATTATATTTGTCAGTGATTGGAACTAACACGTATTATGAGATTAATTTTACGAACTTGACTCAACCCTGATATTAAAATATCTAGGCGATAAAAGAGTAAACAGACTTTGTAGCAGAAACTTCAGCACTTACAGTATAACATTAATTCATGACCAGTTTAAGAAGAACCACTATAACTAAGCCACTTAATCTGTGTCAACTTCTAATCCAGCGGCCGTTAAGCAAGATAAGCCAAATGAAATTCGAAATAATGAACGCGACCGTTCTTCACACGTGTTTTCCTTACGGAAATAATTAAATTTTCCGTTTATTATTAAAATATTATAAATGTATAACCTATTTCCCCCAGCTAAACTGGCCGAAGTGCCAAGGGATGAAACATTTCAAATGCTTTCTCTTACAACGCTCAGTGGGCTCATGATAGTTCAGACTGTTGCTAAGCAACCAAACAAAGACAGAAGTGTTCTGTAAAACGACCAGTGCAAAGGCAGACAAAACACGAAAGACGTAAGGCCTTATATGGAAGCCTAGGGTATATGCATAAGACTCGCTTTTAAAGCCGACAGAAATGTAAAACAATGTTGAAATAAAGACCTTATCTAAAAGACGCAATAAGCATAAAAGTTTGTGTACATTAGAGACCTAAATGCCTCAGTGTCAACATAATGGTGCACCAGTTTTAAGATTCAGACAATTAAACGAAGTTGTTACTTATTTATAACCAAAGGCGTAAAAGCGTCGTAAAATTAGATGGATCTACATCTCAACCGACAACAAATAGCTGAAAAAACTAGGCAATCACATTCTCTTTCTTCGATTGTTTCAGCAAAATGGATACTGCGTTTTGAAATGCGACTTGAAGAGAATACGGATATTTAATACATACATACACATACGCTTAAGTACAGGTATAGGAAATGAAAATTCGCATCACTTTCTCCTTTAGAATCCGGCCAGGGTTTACTCCATAACTTGTACATCCTCGCAGGGGACTTTGTTTGTGCCGTCTACTACATCAGAAGCTGTAGAAGAGGGGCAAATAAGAGGGGATTTAAATTGATTGATTCTTCCTTCAACTTATTCAGCCCCCTCCCCTACAGTTAGGAAGCCTACATTGGGTCCTGAAGAAAAATGTTCTTCAACACAGATGAAGAGAAGCAAGTGAGGAATGTAGAAAAGAAATCAACAAGAAATAACGGGAAGAAAAGGGGACTTAAAGAGAAAGAATTTCAAAAGAAAAATGAAGAAAGCTCCAGCTCCATCAAGACGATGGACGTTAATGAAGTGGAGAAAATAACTTTACCTCCCTCCACTTTTTATCCTCCTTTTCCCTTAATTTTCCTTCAGGCGTTATTTTCTCTTGCTTTCGAATTCTATCCTTCTATTATTCTTCTCTTTTCCTCTCAGCGAAGTCGGTATCTAAAGCGGGGTAGATTTCCTTTTCGGCGCTGTCGACTTGCCATCAGTCACGTAAATCTGCTGTCGTTAACAATGGCTTTTCAGAAGAAGCATTGCTACGGAGCCGACCTCCTAAAAGTTGATTCGATTTCCCTTATGTACACTAATAAGCTACCAATTGAAACCCGTAAAGCCGGAATTCGTTGCATCTCGAAAAGTAAGGACCCATAAGAGGACAAAATAATACGGCAACAATGATGATGGAATTTCGAAATTAATAAATTTAATTCATCAGTTACTTTATTAAGTTTTAGCCCCACATATATGTAAAGACAAAGGGAAAACAAACCCTGTACAGGCCTGGAGAGGCCCTGAGGGTTCCAGGAGGTTGAGGCTCTGAGAGTTCCAGACAGTCGGCATATGAAGGTGGTAAGGTTGTCAGCCCTAGGCACCGGCCGCCTTTATCCTCCAGAAAATATTCCTGGTACTCATTTCTGTCGCGGCCTGAGTCGACCCCAGGGCCATAGTGCGGCCGGAAGGATTGTCAATGAAAATTTTCAGTAACACTGTCGGAAATCGAAACCGCTTGTAGCGCAGCGCAACAAACTGCGCCACTGCAACTAAACATTCAGGGTTTTCTAATGAAAATGTTGTAAATAATTACTACCTACCAATCGACCCTAAACAACTTACGTGGTTAATATAGCACGATTTTATATCCCACTAATCAACTAAGCAGAAAAGCTGTGCTTCTACAGTGACTATTGAAAAGATATGAGTACATTAATGGAGATTTTTCCTGTCAACAGTGGGCAGCAATTTCTAAATATGACGAAAAAACTTAAAATAAAAATGCCAAGTGTGTCCATCAATACACCTCGAAATTCTCTAAGTAGCACACAGGTTACAGTATTAAAAGTATTTTTGTGTCGTGCACTGATGTGCTTTAACGCTGCAAAGTAGACAATCCTTGTGCCATATACATCTTCAGTTTCAGTCCTTAATCCAGGATCTTCCCAGACCTTAACAAAAAAACCTCAAACTAATGATTAACAGACTGAACGAACAAATGACAATTTATTCATATATATCAGTGGTTCCCAGGGGATCCCTGGATACATTTCTATAATTGCTACCTTGAAGTTTACTTATTTTCTAACTAAAGAAATAATGTTTTGATAAAAATAATTGCGGAACTGCTTTAACTACCTGTATCTTTATCTCGTATGACCGTTAGACTATCTCATTTAGAACCCCCTCTACCCACAAAGCGAGCGACAATCAGTAATTAAGGTCAAATCATGCAATGCATTAGTACGTATGCTACTGGTATTATTCATAGCTATCTAAAATGAGTTCTGAGATATAAATTTTTAATTTTGGGTACCTATCACTCGGACACTCTGTATTTAAGTGAGCTAGTATGTGGGGATCCATGGTTGTTTTTCGAAGCCAAAAGGGGTTCGCGAGCAAAAGATTTTGGGAAACACTTACACACACACACACACAATCAGCTGACACCCTAAGCCTTGCAAAGTGACATCGTAACATTAAATTACCGACAACTAATCCAAATAAATCTTAGCAATTAAACAATTTCCTCTGGCATTGTTCTTTCCAAATTTCCCTCTCGCGCCTTAAATACTGTACACAATTGAAATACTGAAATGTTAGAATTCTAATTATAACACGTTTGGGACAGGATCCAGGAATTTTACGAATCGGGCGTGCTAAGAACTAACAGAATGGCTTATAAAGGAAAAAGGGTGGAAGAAGGATAAGAACAAGGGAAGTTTTTGTATGTTGTTGACATTGTGAAAAATCAGTCGCCATTACGTCGGTTATGAAGTTTGTTCTCAGTAGATCAATAAAACAACAATTCAGCGGTTACAGCTAAGGTTATATTTACTCATTGTTATAATCTAAAATACTGACGTGGATGAGCAAACGTGTGTATCTCATTTACAAACTGTATGGCTTCAATTAATGTTTTCATCTCTCACTTTCCCTCCGTTCGGTGAGTAAATCTAACATATAGTCGTATATGCTCACTTCCTGCATATTCATCACAATCCCACGCGATTGTTGTGTGACTGGGAGTAGTTCAAATTGCTACCCACAACATTTTGTTTACATGATAAACTTTATCCCTGAAGTGAGACGAATAATATCACGCAGGTGTTATATCAAAACAAATTAATACATAAAGCCACACAACTCTACACAGTCAATATCGTACGAATAATTACAGTAACAGCTACGTTACAGTAAACTCAAATATTTAGCAACACAAAGTGACAATTCCCGACCAACTAATGGTACAGATACAGGGGCTGCAAAATGGACATGTCCACAAAACCACAACGCTCTCTGTCGCTTACAAATAATTTCAAGGAAATATTCATAAACCCATTGAAACATGAGTGTCATCCAAACAAGATATAAAAAATTAAGTTCCTACCTCCACCTCCACCGTAAAGAACATTCGGTGAAATCTGCTTAGAGAAATAACTTTGAGTGCAAATCATATGAAACATATACACCATGCATCATACGTTTTTACACAGTAACCAAGGTGCCTTAAAGAATTACACTCTTCTCATTTAGGCGTCAAACTGCAAGTATAACACTTTTAAGTTGTTTTGTGGATAATATGTTCATTGTTCAAGTTAGGGCTAGATGATCGGGATTCAATTCCCGGCATGGGCTCTAACACCGGGGATAAAGTGGCCAGTTTGTGAAGTTTACCACTCACCTCCATCTGGTGCCTACGACAGGAAAGAGGTGAGAAGATATACCGCTACTCCGCCTATACTCCCTCTTGGTGTGGACAGGACAACTTTACCTTAAAATTATATAATTAGTTCTCTAAAGTTTTGAGTTATCTACATATTCTACCTACCGCAACTTTACGAAAATCTGCACTTTGCCACACAGTGTATTTATGTCCTTTACGGTTCTCAGATAAAAGTAGTTATTACCTACCTAAACAATATTAACCCACTGGTCTTTGTAATAGAAATGGACTGTATTATCTGTGAGGTGTATACATACACACACACACACAGAGTGTTCCGCATAATGTGTACCAAACTTCAAGATGTTATTTTATGAGTCATCTTGAATAAAAAATATTATATCAACATATGCCCGATTATCAAAATTTTACATCGCCACAGGCATTTTAGTGTACGCACATGGCAGTTACCGAAAATGGTAAGAGGTACAATTTTGATCATCTTATACACATAAAAATAAAGCCATGTGTTAGATAACACCATGAAAGAAAAATATCCATTAATTTTTCACCTACTGTAAAACATTTATCCGACAGCACAAAAAAAACAAACAAATTCAGCAACTAAGCCTTACCTCCTCTACTTACGACTTCAAAATAAAATGTCTGTCAGATAACACCACAAAAGAAAGACAAAGTTTTATCTGTGTTGCCGAGTTAGTTAACTTAGTTTACGTAGTTATGTTACAACACAGAAGGAAAAATCAGCTTTGGCTAGATAGGATCAAAGAAAGTCAATTTTCAATTATGTTACCCTGATTGCTGATCGAAATAACCTCAACCGTTCTAAATGCACAACCCTGCTGTCTCAAAAAAATCTGTTGCTTTTCTGATAATTCCATCATTTCTCCTTACTACTCGCAGATCCACTGCCAGAACAACCTGCACCCTTTGAAGCCTTCCTGTCTTGAACCGCCTGACCCTGAATATACACGCACTACGACCCTCCAAAACTTCGGTAATTAATTACCAGTCGACAGGGTGTAACATCCCAGAAGCCTTGAAGTTTCATCATCACAGCTGTGAGAACCTCAATTCTCGCCATTTGAATCATCTATCCAGATAGATTTGTGGCTTTCGCCTGTACAGCTATGTTTAGACTATACGCAGTACAAACATGTCAAAGAAGTTATCGCTGTATCACGGCGTCGTAGAACACAACGTATTTGCATGTAACAGCAACAGAACATGGAGTGGCCTTTCACTCATCGCATGAACGCTTTCTTCGGCTGCACTATGGCTCTTTGCATATAAAGCAGATATAAATGAAAAGATTTTAATCATGTTTTGCACTGACAGTCTGTACAAAAATTTACGCCCCAACAGTGTGGTTTTAACCAAAATTTGAAAGTGCAGATAAAGTACAGTAAACTTCGTTTAATAATCCGCTCGTCTGTTCTCGAATTTACAGACGAACAAACACGACAAAGCGAATAGAAGCAATGCTGCAGCTTCTTTCGCGAACGCACCAAAATGCGGAAATAGAACCGTTAATTTAGGTCATCTACTTAAAGTAAGGAGTCTGTGTACGTAAACCAATAACACGTTAGCCTATAAGAGCATACGATTGATCAGGACTATTTACTACCATATAACACATTCGCATGTACGTTAGAAACCCATACGTTTCATTGTATCATTGCCGGCTGGGTTACAAAGAGACTCCGGTAACCTTCAGCACTCAGATTCCGCTACAATGGGCACTCTGATGTGGTGCAGCAGCAGCAGTAGCACGCACCATCGACGGTTAGGCTCCGATCCGACTACGTTCATTAACAAATATTAGTGACACAGTGTTACAGCTGACTCTTTCTAAACAAAAGGGTCAGTCGCCTGGTAATACGGAATTTATTTCAGTACTGATATAACAAAGGAATGATACCAGGAAATCAAATTTTAAAAACGTGTCAGCTATGGTGCAGATACAAATAGTAGAACGGAAACACTGGCACAGAATCATGTACAGTTATTCACATTTTCAAAAACTGAAAACATCACTGATATATACCAGAACTTTTCCATCGTCCACCCGTGTTAAGTGGGTCCGTGTCAACAAGGCATGGCGCGTCGTCAGGTTGCAGATGGAGGAACGGCCTCCAGTTATGGAAGGCAGCTGCGAATACATTGAATTAGCAGTCACGGACAGCCGACAAGGGGTGATCCTCCGGCTTGGGGGTTGGGCGAGGTGCTAAAAACTCCTCACCTTAAAAAATTATGATGTTACGAAACAGCCTACAAAGCCTTGGACCGGGACTGATTCTTTGATACGACCCCAGCTACGGAAAAGAAAGAATGACATGGGCGGGGCATGTACCAAGTATGGGGGAAAAGAGAGGTGCATACAGGATTTTGGTAGGGAGACCTGAGGGAAGGCGACCACTTGGGAAACACAGACGCAGGTGGGAGGAAAATATTAAAATGGATCTTCAAGAAGTGGGATGAGGCATGGACTGAATTGAGCTGGCTCAGGATAGGGACAGGTGGCGGGCTCCTGTGAATGTGGTAATGAACCTCCGGGTTCCATAAAATGTGGGGAATTTCTTGACTAGCTGAGAAACTGTTAGCTTCTCGAGAAGGCCTCTGCTCCACACAGTTAGTTAGTTCTGAGTATAGAACACACTCAGTTTAAGACATTTCATTTCCAAATAAATTACATATGCTAGTTACAATTTTTGAATACGAAAGCTGTCACAGAGAATATTTTTGAACAGCTGGATCAATGAAAGACCCTTGTTTTCATATGCAACCGGATTAAGTGTTTTCAACCCCAGACGAGGCTCCAAATGCCGGCGTGCGGAAAGCAAGCACGATCACCAGCGTGCCATGATAGAATTTCTACGGTCTAAAGCGGACAACAGAGCCGAAACACACAATATTACGGCGCGTATCTGTATGTGTGTGCAAAAGTTATTTCTTTCATTTGTTGTTTCTTCTTAGTGACCAATCATGCGTCGGCACGTCCTATTAGAAAAAGGAAACCTCGAGCTTTGTCACATCCATAATCCATGGGACTTCTTTCCCTGACCAGACTGTAGTGTTAGATCGTTATTTTATCACGCATCGCTAAATTATCAGAGTACAATCATTCTTCCGAAACTAATTACGTTGCTCCTGCACTCAGTTCCCCTAAAATACCTACGCGGCAACTAAGCGCGTTTATTCGCTTAGAACTCGCTAAATCTGATTCTAATTAGGACAGTTTTTAGCGATGTTTCTATAGCAACGACTCAATATCCTAGTGACGGCAGATGTGTGTATTCCAATACAAAGCCCGCTTGTCTCTGCGTGTTTCTATCTCTCTCTTTCAGAGAATAATATGAGACTGGGTAAGAAGGAGAAGAGCAGAGGGTAAGAGAACAAAAAATTTATAAGAACAAAACATGAGATTGATTTTACTGCATTCCGCCATTACTGCCGACTTTATTTGCATATTCAATTCGACTTCATTTACTCTTTCCCTCTTGTCCAAACCACTAATCCTTTCTTTAAAAGATTTTAAATACTAAGTTAATTAAAGGGGAGTGTCCCTATTTTAAGCAGAAACAATTTTAAAATGTAAAGCCATTTTAGCTTCAGTCTGCTTCATTTCTTTCGGTTCCATTTTCTATAATTCGTTTATATGCTATTTTATTCCACTGTAGATAAGGAATTACGAGCAAAAACGAGGTCAATCAATTGGTCTCTTTGTTTACAGTGTCCCAATACTGCCATCAGAAACTCCAGACTTTAGTCACAAAATCATAGAAAGAAAGCCAACACAAAAATTGCGAATATTATCCTCGCTGCCCATCAGCATGTTCAGAGTAACATAACATCAGGAAATTAATCACCCTTCATTTCTGATGACACATTCCCGTTGTGCTTTCAACTGCAGATACATTTTTTTTTTCAAAATTAGTAATACGCAAGACAGGATAAAACAGGTAACATGTTTCGGCTGATTAAGCCGCCATCAGGCCTTTCTTTGGGAACATTATAACGATACTAATACTGCAATGGGCGTCACTACTCCATCCTTGCAATCTAATAATACATTGTTCATATATCCAACAAATATTCTTAAAGTAATTTTACACAAGAAGGCTTTCTGTGTAAAAATAAAATAAGAAAAAGAAAAGCATATAAATATTGAGCTAGCTGCCTATTAACCTTAATTCACTTACACCATTCTTCTGTGTTTTCACTAAGCTGTTATTCCCAAACAGATTTGTGAGCCTTCATATAAGGCATTTAAACCTTCCTAAACTCGGAAAGCA